>OVBJ01000295.1:33412-66576 GCA_900406535.1 Noccaea bulbosa
AATATAAATTATATTTTGAAACAAATATGTCACAATCCTTAAAATTTTCATGGTTTTCGTTGTAATAAATTTTACATATAATAACTCTACTTCTATTTTTTAAAAAAATCCAACTCTAACTCTATTTTTTTCATTAGCTTTCTACTATATTAATTAAACATTATAGTCTATATTTTTAACTCGTAAACATATTATAACATTTTTATATAGGATAAATATTTTTGAATAAAAAAGGTAACTATATACTGTTTTAAGTTAAATATTTTTGCTACCTATATATATATACTGCTTTAAGTTAAATATTTTTTACTTTATTCAATTTTACATTACAACTTTCTTTAACTTTTAACACCAAATTATCATAATTTAATTAATTAATTAATTAGCTAGAGTATTTTTTAGTTTTATTTATTTTTAAAATAGGAATATATAGAAAGAAATATGAGGAATATGAAGAGATATATATTTAATAAATATTTTAAACACAATTTAATATTTTTATGCTGATGTGGACACTCTAGGTGGAGAGAACATACTCTAATTATATATAAGATAAGATTTCTTTTTTGAATTAAAATTTCTCAAACATGAAAGTCACCATTTGCATTCTCGTTTTTGGATCGTTTTAAATTTATTTACTAAACTGATGGATTTTTAGTACGTTTTTTTTCTTCTAACTACGCGCTTTTAACTAGGAAATTTTATAATAACAAAGCAATAAAATATTACAAATTTGGAAGAAAATCAAATAGTACGAAATTAGGAATACATAAAGGTTAGTCTAAACGCGAGATCCGTTTTGTTCAGAAAGAAAGGAAAACAGCATATATATTGGGCTGGGCCTGGTTAATGATATAAAACCAATACTCACTCACCGACCCGCCCAGAGATCCAATCGCTTGCGGTATTCATCTGACTCCTCTATGCCTTCTCCTTCTCTAAACGCAAACTCTGCAGCCTTCTTGCTCACTGAAATTAGGGTTTAAGGTTTTTGAATTTCGTTTCGCTAATTCGGTTTTGTGAATTTCGTTTCTCTAACTCGGTTATCTCATCGCTCCGCCTCTGTTTAATAGCGAGGAATTTTCCGTTTATGTGAGAGTTCCGTTCGAGAATCCGAGGATTTCTCCCGCAATGGCGGCCAATGCTCCACCTGAGCTGGCTTCAGGAAACCCTTGCTGCCTCGCCGTAAGTAATTTTTCCTTATTATTGTGTTCTTTTGCTTTTCCTAAAAAGAATATTTCGTTTAATCCCCCTTCGACTGCATTTCAGTGGCAAGGGAAGTACGTAGCCATGAAGAAGAGGCGGGACTATTGTAAAGAAGCCATAGACATTCTACAGAAGGCCATCGGAGTTGCTAATGATGAGAAAGCCAATCTCGAGAAAAGTAAGTGGATTACCATATATTGATAGAGAGCTATAGATTACTTCTGAATTGAACTTAGAAACGGTGTTAGTGGAAGAAGAATTGGTGAACGCTAGTGGCATAGATTAAGTTCCTTTCACTACTAGTGGCATAGATTAGCTTGCTGCTTTTTTTTTGATTCGTTGTGATTCTGTTTATGCCCTTGATATTTTTAGGTTAGCCATATACATTAGAGAAGACTATCTTTATATGCTACATGTCTTTGATTTTGGAGTAGCATTAATTGAAAGATCTTAGCTTGAGCTACTAGTGATATGTCGTATATGCTTTTAGACCTGTGCGGCTTGAGTTGGGAAAAAATGCTGTCACTGCTATAGTTTTTCAATCTTACATGCTATCTAAATCTTACAGAACTTGGGGAGATGGCGGCTGGCAGAGATACAAAGGGATTTGACTCAGCGGTAAAAGCATCTTTGGAGAAAGAACTTTCTGGTTTGAAGTCTGAGGTATTGTCTTTGCAACAAAAGCTGGAGCAAAACCTTAAAGAAACAAAGATTCTTAAGGATCAAGCTTCTAGTAGAGAAAAGGAGATTTATAAACTGAAGGACCTCCTTAAGAAAGAAACATTAAGGGCAGATAATTCTGAAGAAGAGAGGAAAAAAGTCTGTAAAGAATTGAACAAGACAAAGGCTCTGATAGTAAAAGATGAGGATGTCAAGCCACACGTTCCTGAAGTGAACAAGGAAATAAGTCTGGTTAGAAATCTTCTTGCAAGCGAGAGGAAGAACACCAAGTCAGAGAGGGAGAAAGCGGAATCAGAGAAAAAGAAAGCTGATCAGTATCTTTCTGAGTTGGAGGTTTTGAGAAGTACAGCTCATAAGACTAGTTCAGATTTGCGTACTTTGACCTCCAATCTTGAGACTGTGAAAAAGCAGCTTGAGTTTGAAAAACAAAAGACAATGAAAGAGAGAAAACGTGCAGATACGGAGAGTGCAAAAGCTAGGGAACAGATAAATCTGGCAGAAGATTTGTCTAAGAAGTTTGAAACCATTAGAGCTAGAAATGAAGAGCTCAAGAAAGAAGCGGAATTGCAGACCGCTAGTAGCAAAGTAAGTGAAAACTCGGCAAAACTGGAAGAGAAGATAAGGCTCCTTGAGATGAATAAGAAAACAGCCATGGACTGGCAATATCGTGCTGATGATCTGACTCGGCAGTTACGAGAAGCACAGTTAGTGACTGAGGGTTTGAAAAAACAGTTGCATGAACTTTCACTCTCCGAGAAATCCACCAAGACTCGCTCTGTTTCTCCTCATGAAGTCAGAGATCTGGAAAAGGCTAAAGTGAGGCTTTTAAAAAAAGAGCTGAAGTTTGCGAGGAAATGTGCAAAACACTCCGAAAAAGTGGCTGAGTTTGAAAAATTTCGAAGGGAATTTCAGGCGGAAGAGCTAGGTCGATTAAATCTGGAGTTTTGTAGTCTTTCTTATCGCCAAAATCTACTGAATGAGTATTTTTCAAGAGGCGTTGAAGGTACATCTGCTCTTGCAAAGGTATGTCGATGCCTTAAATTTCTTACTCTCTACTTTCTTCTCATTTTAATTTTAAAATATTGCCATAGACGTGTTCTCACATTTGATACTTTCTTTGTTGCTGGGTTTGGAACATTAGGTTACATGGTGGATAAAAAAAATCATGACGTTTATTTCTGTCTCCCTGAGAGAATATCCTATATATAGTAACATGGATTATATTACACAACATAATATTGCTTTTACACTTTGCTGCTGAGTTCATTTCTAACATAATATCCTATGTTTCATTTGATTGCTTTGCAGGCAGAGGACTACATGAAACCGCAGATGCTACAATCCCAGCAAAACCGGAATGGTGAAAAGCATCCCGACGCAAGATGCCATTTGGTAGCCAGCTCTGGTTCTCAGGACCAGGTTCACAAGTTTTCTGCCCAGTTAATTCCTACATCTGGGCGGGGCGTGAGTGAGTCTGACTCAGGTACTGTTTCTCAATTGGAGTCTCCTACTGGAGGCTCTAGAAAATTACAGACTTCTGGAGTAATTTCCAGCGAAACATCTTATTCTGATGGGCAGTTACTGGCCTCACAGGGAAGAAAGCAGTTATCAGTGATTAATTCAGCAGAAATAGCGAAAGATGAACCGAATATCCAACGAACAGAAGCAAGTATTTTCCAGCAAATTGAGACCAGGAAAAACGCAAATCTCTGTTTGGTGGGTGAGAACTCTCTGCAAAGTCGCCAGAGAGATAGTCATGAGGTAGTTAATGAGCACCCTCTAAAAAGGAAAAGAATGGCAGAGGCAATTGAGTCCCGTAAGCAACGTTCCTCTGATGATAAAAAGAAAAAATTACAGATTGGAGAGAAGCGGGGCACCTTGCAGTCTATGGTAGTAGAAACTGGGTGTAGGCCTTCAGAGGATAAAAGAATCTTGGTCCCTGATTTGCAAGGTGGCTCCTCTGCAAAGTGCATTACGATTTCCAAGAAAAGAAGGGTTTCTTGTGAGAAGAGGACTTCAGCCAAGACAGGTAACAAAGCTGGAAGTACACAGGTAGCTGGGAAAAGTATGTGCCTCTCTACTGCTAAAGGACATGATGCGGCAACATCATTTTTGGAGGACGTTGCTGCTACAGATTGTATGAAGTTGCTGGAGTTGGATAACCCGGAAGAGGAAAGTTATTACAGGATAGCAAGAGAATCGCTTATGTCCCCGTATCTTCCTCAGGTAGACTTTTTGGGTGGTGAAATCGTGAATGAGGACAAAAATCCTGCTAGGGCTCTTGACTTGGCTGCTAGTAATAGCGTGGATTTATGGGACACCATAAATTCTTGTGAAGCTACTAGTCTCAACACTCAGACTGCTTCAGTGACAGCCCAAATGCCACCTGAGTCGACAATGTTGCATGGTCATATTCTCAAACACTTTGTTGTGTATTCAAATATTGAAGACCAGAATAGTATCATCAAAATTTTCCATGCTGCAAACAATTGTGCTCAGCGATGCCCATCAGTTACTAGAGCACAGTGGGCAGTACCCGCTATTCTGTTCTCTTTGAAAATGGAAGAAAACCTTTTAGCCCAGTAAGTTATTCTGCTCTCTGATGCTTTTTTAATGCATAAAGTTGATATATATTACCTTTTACAACTTTCATCAGTAAACTAAAGTCAGCGCGCTAATATATGATTGTTTTTGTTTTTCAGGGAAAAGGTATGCGTGTTCTTCTCCTTGCTGCTACATAACTTCTCTGTGGTTTCCTCGATGAAAACTGGGAACACTCTGAATGATGATTCTTGGTCCTGCTTGGATTCTCTCTCAAAGCATATATATGGTGGTATGTCCCAAAACCAATTTCCTTTTCTCTTTTTTCGTAAACCCAAATATTTAATCAACTTATGATTTGATGTTTAATTATTGAATTTCTAATTTTCTTGTGTAGCTATTGCTGATATTGAAGTTGGAGGTATGCTCTCTGAATATTTGGAAGAACTCCTTAGTCTTCTTCAGGACCTCCTTTCCGAGCAGAGGGTATATTTTTCTGTTAATTCCTCAGAAACATCTGAATCTGATTTAAGCATCCCTGTCACCGTGAACGGAGAAAATGTAGCTCTCTCCAGCAGAGTCGCTCTTTCTGATCACTTGGTGGCTGGAAGTGCTATTTTGGCGGCAATATGTACCGCAGTGAATCGTGTTGGAATTATCCGTGAAGCTTCCTTTGAAATCCTGCACAAGCACACTCATGAGAAGACCTCAGTGCCACTGACCATTCTTCACGTTTTTGCTTACATTGCTGGAGAGAAAATGATGTCCTCTAGTGATCATGACATATCAAGTGCAGTGTTGAAATCCATTGTAATGTTTCTGGAGAACAGACATTTTGGCACTGCGGAGGGAAATGCTAAGTTGCACGCAGGCAAGAACAAGTGTCCATTCTCAGACGGGTCTTCCTCGCTGGAGGCTATGGCATCTAAGCTCATAGAAATTCTTCAGGAGTTTACTTTGCATCAGAGCTTGACCGAGAAGACCGAGTTTAGGCCGGCACACAAAGATTTCCAGTCCGTATTGGCCAGGGATCAAAGTGTTACTTTATGTGACATTCTGTCATTGGTGGAGCTTATTGCTTGTTACACGGTATGTAGTTAATAACTTTTCAAGAGCATTTCCAACCTTTATATCTCTCTGCTGTCTATTTAACCAAACTGATCTTATATATAAACGCAGGCATGGGATTGGACTAGTGCGAACATTGTTGCTCCGCTGCTTAAGATGCTAGGAATGCCATTGCCAATAAACATTTATGTTGCAGTCGTCTCTCTTCTTGGGCAACTTGGCAGGTATTGTTATAGTTTTGTCTCTTTTTGCAGAAGGACCAATTTCATGTTAATAATATCCTAATCTCCCTCTCTCTTGTTTTTGTTGGATTTTCCAGTATTGGTGTGGATGCTTGTGGCTATGAAAATGAAGGAATCTCAAACTTGAGAGAGAAACTGACAGCATTTCTGCAGTGTGAGACAACGCTAAAAGCCGGTTTTGCAGTCCAGATAGCAACTGTGAGCTCCATCCTGAAGACGCTTCAGCTGGATTTCTCCGAAGTCTTTCAAGGCAAAACCACCGTGCTTCCGGATTGTGGTGACCAAAGCTTATCTGCTCCAGCCAATCTGGTTACCAAGTGGTTCTTGCTATTGAGCCACGAACAGCGAGCTTTCACATCTGAGTTCTTACAAACCTCTGTAGTTTATAGATGATTCCTCAGTTCAAAAAGTCAGTAGGAGCAGTAAAATTTTGGATATCCCTCTTACTGTTGAGTCTTCATTGACTGATTTCTTTTGGTTCCAGTATGCAGATATGAATGATGATTGCATTGAGGTTCCATTTTTCAGTTAAAAAAAGTTATCAAAAGCAGTAAAATTTTGTATGTCTCGTCTCGTTTTGATGTCTGATAAGTATTTAGAAGTTTCAGTCCCTTTGACGAAAAATTAGAATTTAGGTCGAGAGAGAATTCGGATTCTGCAAATAACTATATTTAATTCCAAATAAAGTATTATAATCTTCAAGCAAAGCCAAGCCGCAGCATCACCATAGAATAAAGATTGTAACCCAATGAAAAATGATCCTGTGATCCATATTATATCTATTTTTATTTCTTTGCTTTAAAGTTTAAAACCCCCATCAAACCAACGAAACTCCAGATCCATCATCAACCAATCTTTGTCGGAATACTCTGTTCATGCCTGAAGAAATTCTCAGGATCAAACTCAGCTTTAATGTTCACCAACCTTTCAAAATTCCCCTTGAAATACTGACTCCCCCACTCTCTAGCATCACTCTCTTCCTCATTCACCCCCAAATCAAGATCCCTGTAATTCACATACGCACGCCTCGGGTTCTTGGACACGTACTCCTCCATGTAACCATACATCTCCCTTATCCACTTCATATGCCTCGCCTCGCTCGCTCTCCCGTCTGACCACGTTGTTAGCCACTGAATCTTGAACAGCGTCCCGTTCCTGTGAGGGAAAGGTATCTCTGACTCCGGGATCCTCGACATCATTCCTCCGTAAGGGTTCCATATCGTTAGCGGCGAGTCTTCTTCAAGAAGCTTCTTCCACAATCCTTCTAAGCCTTCCACGGGAATCGGCTCTTCCACAAAGTCTGACTTGGCCTTGAAGTGATTCTTGAACAGTGATTTTCCGGCGAGTAAAGCTTCCGGCGCTGCGCTGTTTGGAAATCCCGCAATGTACATTACCGATTTGATCCAGCTCATTTCGGTGCAGTCCTTCTTCGTCAGTCCTAGCTCAGGGAAACTCTTCTGCATCACCTGTTTTTTAAAAAAGAAAATTAAGGGTTGAAATTGTCAAATTCAAAAGTTTGTCACCAATACTTTCGAGTTTTGAGATTTTAAATTTTGACCCCATAACTTCTGTAAATTGCGAGTTGCAACCCCGTCGTAGTACCTGCATTAGCCGATTGGAGTCGCCGAGAAACTGGCCTTGGTACGAAGTCGAGATGGTTCGGTTTCCGGTTTCGGTGGTTTTGCTCGCCGTCTGGATAATCACGCGAATGAAGAGGTCTTCGTCAAGCTTGTCCGCGACTTGTTGCCATTTGTACAGAACTCTGGTCCCGTCTTGCTCCAGCGTCTTCGTGACTGTGAATACCGTCACGGTGGCCGGAACCGGTACGAGCTTGATCTTCCAGGCGAGAATCACCCCGAAGCTCCCGCCGCCACCCCCGCGAATCGCCCAGAAGACGTCTTCTCCCATCGCCGCGCGGTTAAGGATCTGTCCGTTGGCGTCGACGATCCTCGCGTCGAGAACATTGTCAGCGCCGAGACCGAATTTACGCATCATGGAACCGTAGGCTCCGCCGACTAAGTGGCCGCCGATGCCAAGGCTGGAGCATAAACCCGCCGGGAAACCATGGGTTTGGCTTTTCTCTTGGATCCTTTTAAGCGGGAAAGGAAAAAACAAAACCGTTTAATTACCGGATATCATTAGCTAAAACTCAACCGATGCTCGGTTTGCTTTTACTTTGGTTTGGTTTCACCAGTTGGTCGAATAAAAACCGGTTCTCGACTGTAATCCCAAAAAAATGAATAATCGACGATTGGNAAAATTTTTTCAAAAAAAAAAAAAAAAAAAAAAAAAGAAGTTCTTCATACATTTCTATTGGAAAATAAAAGCCTTGCTTCACGTAACCGGCAATAAATTAGGTGTAAACCGAAGAATCTAGCGAAATAACTTATTCTAATGGATTCTAAAGAAAAAGTAGCTTTTGAATAAAAAAAATGAAGATGGTCTTAGTTAAAATGCTTTGTAACGAAAACAGGAAAGTAATCCTTCAGCCGACGTTTTTAGGGAATCTATCTCTAGTACTAAAACAAAGCTAGAAAAAAAAATTATTAACCCCAAATGGCAATAGGCTATAGCAAAGAAAACGTAGCTACTTCTTTTTATTTCTTTTTCAAAAAACTTGTTTTTTGGCTGAAAACGTCAAAATTTCAATACTATTTGCAGGGGAAATGCTGCGAAATGAATCAATGTTATTATCAAAACAATTTTTTGCTTGTTTAATAAAATGTAACTTATTAAGCATCACCCGTTTTTGATACTGATTTTTTTTTTTTTTTAAATTATACTTCAATTTTTTTTCTTCTTTTGAAAATCAGCAATAGCTACTTAGCTAGCTTATGGGTCCGTAAATAACATAACCATGCGTAGGTGTTACCTGTAATAAACCTCTCCGATGGTAGCACCAGCGTGAGCCCACGCGCTGTTACTGTCCAAATCGACGTCGACCTGTCTAAGCTTCGACAGATCGACGATCACAAACGGCGTTTCATTCTCGGCGACGAACGAGAGCCCTTCATAGTCGTGACCACCGCTACGTAGCCGCAGGTGAAGCTGGAGCTTCTTGGCACACACAACCGCTGCTTGGACGTGCGTCTCGTACATCGGCTCGAATATGAACACAGGCTTGGGGTTCGACGGAGTCAAGTAACGGAGGTTCTGTGCCGTCGATTCAAGCTCTTCTTTAAACAAAGTAGCGTTTTGGTCGGGTGAGAAAAACGACGCCGTTACCGGGAACGATATGTCGGAGTTGTCGACGAGGCACTTCATGAAATCTTGTTGTAGTGTGGACAATGACAATGGAACGGAGACTAGTAGTAGCGTCATCAGAAACGCGATTGTGTTACGCTTTGACATCGCAAACGCCATATTCGTTACAAATGAGGTATTTGGTATTGGTTGTTGAGGATGTGTTTGGGTTTATATAGGAGGTTGATGTGTGTGTGAAACTGTGAATGTCTTGCACGTAAAGTTGGTGTAATTATTACATCATGACTAAAGTTTACATTATATTATAATCTTTCTTTTAATTACTAAAACTGTATCAGTTTTTATTTCGTTGCTACAATTCTACCTCTGTAGTTTGACTACTTTAAATGGAATGCTTCTAGCTTGGAGTTGTATCTCTTAAGCATCTAACCAAATAATGTCTCGCCAACAATTAAAAAAACAGAGAGAACTATTAGAATATTGAAGTAATTAGGTCCTGCCTTTACATTGTTTTTTACTTCATTGCTACAATCTCTAAATCTATAATCATTACATGTATGTAATCATATCATTACTCAAATTGCAATATACCGTATTGTTTATACCATTACTAAAACTGTATTCATTGTTATAATTGTATCTTTATATATAATAGCTTGCCTGTATAAAAATCATGGTTTTCTTTGAATTTATCATCCAAGTAATTTAAGTGATTTTTCTACATAGCCAAACAAAACCTCTCGTCGGCCAAAAGAAAACAAATGATATACAACTTAAAAGTAAGTAATTAATAACTTTTTGTGTGTATATTTCAATGATAATTAATTGTAAGAGTAATTGAGTCAAGGTTCTGAAGAAATGAATGTCGTTTGAAAGTTAGGAACAATTTGTGCCTTTAGGGATAAACAATGCTAATACACAATAATTTTAAAGATACCGACACCACTTTCATTTTAAACATCTAAAGATAGCGACACCACTATCTTCAGTAATTGTAGCGTGAAGGTAAACACAATTTTTCTTGAATTGTAATATTATTTTTTGAACAAAGTGCTTTCTGAATCAGTAAATTGTCATATTATTCCTTCCCCAGTTAATCGTACATTTACACTATGGTCCCTTAACTTGTTGCTTATTTTTGTAGTTTTAATTATATTTGAAGTTTGGCCCTAATCTAAAATTCTACAAAGACATTCATTATACAGTACACGTTTATTTTTTCTCCAAATTAAAATCCAAATCTTGGATGTGTGTGTGTATGTGTATATATATATGTTTAATCGGTATATAAATATATTTTTTTCTCGTCAAATTTTTATTTTTATGTATTAAATTGAATCTACATAGTTAGAATACAACAGATTACACAACTAAAGAGGAGTGTACATCGTTGAAAAGTAAAATGTTCCATTTGGAGGTCTCTTCTTTGCGATACAGTGAGCAACAACGTTATTTGTACGTTTCACATGAAGAAAGTTACAGAAACTAAATATATTCTTCCATGGTAATATATCGTGACATAAATTCTCAGTAATCCACAATTGGTGCATTGCCAATAGGAGAGTGTTGGCCAGCCTCACGAGGAGAAGTTGTAAGACCGAGCGTAGCTGAATCTCAGATGAGTGGTTGACCTTCATAGTTTCGAATTACCCAACCTGCATTTGTTATACTTGAGCCATTATTAAAGTTTGCGTCAAAGTTGCATTTGAGTGTATTTCTATTTGGAACTGTCCAGTGTCCTTTACGAGAGTTAGAAGTCATATTGTGATGACGGCTATGAACTGACCGGTTGCATCTTGAATTAGTGTTGCTATCAACCATTCTTGTATATCAGCATGACAGCATGGATCTTTTGCACTATTCTCGTTGAGAAAATGTGTTGTTTACGAAAGATGAGATTAATTATATTAGTTTTAGTTAGATTTGATCATTCTTGTATCACTACTTATTTCTTCTCACCAATAATTGATGTAAAAATATTTATATTAGTTTCTTATTGAAGAAAATATGTATATAGCATGTGGTACTATTTTTGATTAATTTAGGTGCAAATGTGGGATTTTTCCTTTTGGTTTTGTTGAAAAAATTATCGAGATAATTAGTGGTGTGATTGATGGTATTGTGAACTGTGTAGCTTAAAAGCAACAAAATTACATTGTCTAAAAGTTATGCATAACCATTTGTGACGTAGGCTTCCTTAAAATCTCAATCTTTGTCTACTTATATAGGGCCCACTTGTATAACATATATGTATAAAATATTTGCTTGTTATATTCTAAAATTTATCAACATCAAGAGTTGATTTCTCACACACGATTAAACATGTGACATAGTGGAAGCTATGTATAAACACAATGATCTAATTTAATTTACGAATACCTAAGAATTAATGTTTTTCTAGATTAGTTAAGATCTTTCTAGATTTATCAAAACAAATGGTTTAGAGAATATTCTAATCTAAAAATTTAAAAAAAACTATTTTATTAATCAAAACTAACTGAATACAATCTGAAATTTAAAAGGTTTATTGAAAAAAAAAAAAAAAAGCCAAAAAACCATAAAAACCCTAATCATAATTAAAATTGGAAATACAGGTCCAGTGTTTTTTTACTTGTTCTACTCTTTTAGACGAAATTATAATTATCTGCTTGCTTTAAGATAGGTTTATAACTTTTTAATCTTTCTTTGATCCCACGTTGTTTAAATTCTCTGGGTATCTGTTTGGTCATATACGCTAGAATTAAGATGTGTATGTTTCGTTTGTAACTGTTTCGCCGGTTTCGACAACCAACATGGATATATTAATTTTTATATGTTGTGAGGTTAACAAAGATAATATACTTATAAACTAGTATATTGTTGACACTCGCTATACATTTGGAAATAAAAAATCGGTTGCAATACTAGAATAAAAGTATAACAAAAAAAAAAAATAGTATAAACTACAATGAACTATTGCAGGCGTTAGTTTTCGTTTATTTTAAAAAAATATCGCTTTAGCTTTCACTCAAGAAACTAGGCCTAGGATTTTGGGTTTCTATTCGGATTCGGTTTGGGTTTTTTAGGTTTTGGCTTTTTTTCGGATTTGAGATATAAAAAGCATTCGGGTTTTTTAAAGTTTGGGTTCGGGTTCGATTCGGGTTTTTCGGGTTTTTCGGGTTTGGTTGGATTTTTCCGGGTTTTTTAGGTTTCAGATTTTTTAAATTTGAGATATAAAAACTATTAGAATTTTTATTTATTTTCAGTTCGGGTTTTTTAGATCGGGTTTGGGTTCGGGTTTCGATGTCATAGTAACAATTGTGGAGGTTGGAAGTATTTTTGTTACCCTTTCTTGCTATTTTGTTTTCATTATCGCTAATGAAATAACCAGTTTTTTTTTTTTAATGCGAAATTTTTCAAAAGAATCAATAAATAAATAAACAGACAATTTGAGTATGATAAAGCAAATCTTATCATCCCCCTCTTCAGCCTCGATTCCGCAATTTAAACACTAGGTTCTAACAACTTAAACAAATAAAGCAAATTTTATTATCCCCCTCTTCAGCCTCGATTCCGCGATCACACATTGCCTTTACCTGCATCACATTAGAGAAAAAAAAAAGCATAAATATTTTAAAAATACTTAATGAGACGGTCCTCCCGTCTATAGGCCAATTACGCAAACACTAACAACAATAGCAATGAACAACAGCACATAAAACACAATAGCAAAACACAGCAACAACTCTTGTGTCGATCAACATCTCCAAGGTGTCGCTCGACACTAGCTCCTCTGTGTTGACCGACACAAAAAAATGTCGCTCGATACAGCACTGAAACCAGGAAACCAACAGTGACGAAAACAACACAAAAACACATAATCAATAGGATTCAACCCCCATAAACAATCAATTACTCAAATAACTCAAGAACAGCTCAAGAACACAACAATAATTCAACAACAAACGAATCTCTAGTGATTCACGAGTTTACGGTTGCACATTCACCTCTAAAACGGGTTAGAACAAAGGGGAAAAATGAACACAGCGAAGAACAACAAACAGCTTTTCGATCCAGGCTCAAAACTTCGAAATCTCTCCCAAAATCACCTCATTTCTCTTTGAAAAACCCAACCTCGAAAACTGTGCCTTTCTCATGCGGTTACAGTGTTTTATCTGGCATAATAGGGTTTCCTCGCACTAAACCGATGAAACCAGACAAACTTAAATCAAACTGGTGTCGACCGGCACCAGCTCTTGATGTCACTTGACACCCCATGCCGAACCACCAGAACCAAAACCGAGTAAAAAATTAATTTAAACCGAAATCGATTCCCAACACCAAAATTCCAAATTTTGGTTTACAGATGTTACAGCTAACACCTCGATTAATTTTACTATGCGTGTTGATTTGGAGTATAGTTTAGGGTGAATTTAGTATATACCCTCCGTTGACCATATATTTAGATGAGAGACATGTAATAATCAAAAATTAAATGGATACACATTACACAGAAGAGTCTGAGACGATTTTGTCCTTTTCTGATTTTGTGAACGCGTAAGGATAACATGGAAGCTAACAATCATGTTAACACTTACATCGAAATATATAGACAATAACATACGTACGATATAATAACTATGATGATAATGTTAATAATAATAATATTGATGATAACAATGATAATAATCCGTTATCACATAATAAAAATATAAAATTGTCATGTTAACTCAGTTATCATATCATAAAATTATTGTTGTTAACATAAAAAATATTATGTTAAGTTTGTTATTATTAATAGAATTTATGAGTTATTGATTAATTAGCATTATTAATTTGTTATGTTATACTGTTATAGTGATAACTACATAAGTTACCTGGTATTAACTTTACCGACACTAAAATTATTGTTACTACCATTTACTGGAGTTAAAATTGTTACTATTATCATCGCCGCTGCAGTCATAGGTCATTGTTACATTCACGGTTATGCATCATAGTGATCATCATAATCTTTTTATTTTTCTTATTTTTTTGTCTGTTTCTTTCCTTCTTTCTCTTTCTTTTTCTTTATTTTTCTCGTTTATCTCTTTTAATTCACCCCCACACTCAATATCCCATTCGTAGAGATCAAACACGCAATATTCGTTTTCTTCTATTTTGTAGATTTGCAGACCCATGTGTGCACACTAAAATTGTCAGACAACCTCACCTAATTAATGGTTTACCCAGGGGTATTCTTTGCAATTTTCCAATAGTAGTTTAACCAGATATGTTATATGTAATAATATATTTGTTTATTATAAAGTATAATAGTAAAATTTCTTCCTGTCTACCGGTTTTATGTTAATTTTCAGGAATGGTATTTTTCTTCTAATCCTACTGAATTGGACACTATCGAATAGATAACATAATAAACATGTCGTTGGGCTAGTAGTATTTCTATGATAATTTTGTGAAATTAATGTCACAGGTGGTGAAGCTCCGGTCAGCGACATTATATTGAATTCTCCCATACTGTTGATGACAAGCGTGATCGCAATTGTAATGACAAAAACAAGTCAACGGCAAAGTTCTAAAACTCTTTTTTGTAGTTGGTAAAGTTACTGTGGTATAAAAAGAGGAAGATAGTAAAATCGAAATTAAAAAGGTTGACCTAGTGTAAAATGAAATTGAAAAAATCAACCAAAGACACGAACTATAGTCAAAGTCAAAAACATTCATTCACTGCACATTTGTCACCAAAACAGACCGTCCATTTGATTGCACTCGTTTTCTTTTCAGTTTTAAACTTTTAATTAAATACTATAACAAATAAGTTAGGAGTACGTCATAATGTAATAAACGTATACTCGATGTTTATAAGCTTGCTTATATATAGTCTGGTCAAAAAAAAAAAAGCTTACTTCGTACTATATTTTACTTCCTTACTGTTTTTTTTTTTTATAAAGAATTTTCATTAATTAAAAAAATACCATTACAAAAGAGAATAAGATTAAAAAAAAATTTAAGTTTTGGCTTAACTAAAAGAGCTTTTAAAACAATTAAAAGATTAAAATGGATAACAAAGAAATCCTAAATCTTAGGTTTTGGTGTGATGATTGCCACGGCCATGGCCACGACAACCTCGATTTTGCGACCGCTGCAGGTCTTTTATCTTCTAAATCGGTTTTAAACGTCTACCTTCTCGGGAATTTTGTGCAGAAGCCTGCCAATCCTTATCTATGAAAACTTTATTTTTATCAAAAAGATCACCAAAAGTACATTTATTCCCAGCCACTTTATCCTCTGATTGTGGCGAAAGAGATGAAGCAAAATCAACACTCGGAGTAGAGTTCTCGCTTAAGGGAGCAGTGAAGGATTGTGATTGTGTTTCAAAAGCTTTTAACATCTGTGAATCAGAAAATTTGTTTTGGAAGAGGTGTTGGATGATGGTAGGGGTCGGGAGTAGTTTGCACATGCTCTTAGAAATGTGAATTGAGGATTGGTCGTACATGTTCTTATTTGATTGTTGTACAATCGGTCTAAGGTTCAAGCATTGCGAAGAAATTGTGTAAAATCACTTCTGAATCACTAGTGTCGATCGAATTGAATTCTGGTTTAAGTCGATTTCCGGTTTAAGTCGATCGAATTGCATTTGAGTTGGTTTGGTCGAGTGGTGTCGATCGACACCGGTTATTGGAATTTCGGCCGGTTTTATTTGAGTTGTCTAATTTCTTGCAGGTTGGGCGAAGAAGCCCTAAGCCTCGAATAAAACACTATAGCAGCGTCTCTTGGGCATAGTTTTCGAGAAAGCAAGTTTCAGAGGCGATTTTGAGAGAGAGGAGGCGATTTCTGGAGTTTCGGAGAGATCTATGGCTGTTCTTCCTTGTTTCCATCTTCCCTTTCTCTTTACAATCCTTTCTAAGGTGAGTGCGTGACTGTAGGTCCGTTTATCACCAGAGATTGTTTGGTTTTAGGTTTATTGTTGAGTTTTCGAGTTGTTCTTGAGCTGTTCTTGAGTTATATTGTTGTTTGATCGATGTGAGGTTTGAATTCCATGAATTTGGCTGTTTAATGCACAGTTTCGTTGTTATTGGTGTTGAGGCGTCGAGATTGTGTCGAGCGACACCAGATCGACACTGAGGAGCTCGTGTCGAGCGACACCTTTCTGGTGTCGGTTGACACTGAGCGGGCGTCGATCGACACCATTGGGGGTGTCGATCGACACGAGTTATGTTGCGAGTCTGTTGCTTTTGTTGATCATTGCTGTTATTGTTTGATGTACTGTCTGGTGTTGGAGTACATGGCTTGTAGGCAGGATGATCCATTTACTAAGTATTTATGATAATACTTACGCATCTTCATTCCAATGTGATGCAGGTAACATGAATGTTCCGCCGCGGAATGAGGCCGAGAGACGATGAAAAGGATGCTAGGACTGTTATTTTATGTATTTTGATGTGGCTAATAAACTAGCAACAGTTTTAGGTTGTTAGTCATATTTTCATAATGTGGCAAACCTGGTGTTTAGGTTGCTAGAGTTTAATTATGTTATTAGTTTTGTTGGTTATTGGTTTATTTGTTGAACTGGATATTTGAGTTGCTAGTTATTGATTTCTTTCGAGAATTTCCGCGTTGATAATTATTATTTAAAAAAAAAAAAGACTGGTTGTTTCATTTTGGTATCAGAGCAATTACGGTTTTAGGACTGTTAATATTGGGTGAACTGGACTATGTGTTTATTGATTAGTAGTGGTTTATTCAGTATTAGTCTAGTTTCATCCTCTCGGCCTTCCAGTATTCCGCGGTAAGTGAGTTGGTGGTTTATGTGTTTTATTGTGTTTGTTTAGTTGCTTATTTTTTGTACTTGGAGGTAGTGCAGAGAGATGGATGCAGCTGGTCGAGGCCATGGTAGAGGTCGCAGCAGAGGCCATGGCAGAGGCCGTGGTAGATGTCGGGGTGCTGGACGTGGTATAACCAGAGGCTCAGGTGGAGAACGAGGTGCCAAGTGGGGGGGGGCGGGTGGCGACGGCGTCAGTGACATTGTCAGCAGCAGGCGGTGCTGGTTCAGGCGTCGGTTGGGATGCAGGAGGTGGGGCAGTTCCCGGTGGGCGGCTCTACCTCAGGGTGACATGATAGTGGGGCTACTGATGCAGCTATTGGCACGTCTTCCGCAGGCGGTTCCACAGCATGCTCCGGTTGTATCTACAGCGGTCGGGGCACAGGTGGGTGCCGGTTTTGGTGAGCAACAGGAGGCTGCGGGTTTATTGGGCGGCATGGTGCTGCAATTGTTGGGCATCCGCCTTATCGTGAGATGATGAGGGAGATGCAGAGGATCGGTACCAGAGCAGAGGCTAGAGAGGAACTTCGAATCGATTCAGTGTCCGGAGCAGTATCAGGTACAATTGGCAGTGCATTATCTTGGTGGTGATGCACATTTGTGGTGGAGGTCTGTTAGAACCCAGAAGACGGTTGAGACTTGGGTTGACTTCGTTGAGGAGTTCAACCACAAGTTCAACCACAGTTACCCAGCCTAGGGGCCAGCAGCCGCAACAACAGCGCAAGAGTTTTGGTTCTCGTTCTGGCAGGGGCGGCAAGCCTGCTCAGAGTCAGAAGAGGAGAGCAGATGAGATATCTGCTAGTAGACAGGAGGTTGCTTTGGGTGTGGGAGCTTGGATCACAAGGTTGCTGCATGCCCAAAGGGGGCGACATCCAGGGAGTCTGCAATATGTTTCTACTGCAAGGAGCCGAGGCATATCAGGCCGATGTGTCCCAAGTTGCAGCGGAGGTCAGTGGCGGCAGTTCAGCCATTGTCGATCTAGTCATCAGGTCAGATTATAGTGTTGCAGTTGGGAGGAGCACCGCGTGTGTACACTCTGTTAGAGGCGGGCCAGACTAGTCCGCCAGGCCAGATCACAGGTAAAATTTCTGATCCAAACTTGTAAATTCTTAGTGGTAGAATTTTGGTGTTGTCTGTTTCTTTCGCTTTACAGTGATGGCGTCTATGGTTCTCAACACTAGTGGATTGTGTAGGGACCTTGTTACTGGGCGGTGTGGAGTCGCATGTGTTATTTGACTCGGGAACGTCTAATTGCTTCATCACTTTAGAGTCTGCCGACAGTGGAGACATACAGAGCAGTGAGGACGAGTGTGCGGTTTTGGTCAAGGTGGCCGGTGGTGGAATTCTGGCTACTTTGGGCCGAGCTAGAGTGGTGGATGTTCAGATTGCGGGCAGTCTATGCCAGCAGATTTGGTCATCAGTCCGCTGGAGCTGTATGACGTGATTTTGGGGATGGACTGTCTGTCTTTGTACAAAGTTCATCTGGATTGCTACAGAGGTAGCGTTATGTTTGAGAGGGATGCAGGGAGGTTGGTTTATCAGGGAGTGAGGCCAACTTCGGGGAGTATAGTGATTTCAGCGATTCAGGCAGAGCAGTTGTTAGATCGGGGCTGCGAAGCCTATTTGGCGATGATCACTATGGCAGACACTGTTGGTGAGGTGGTTTTGGGAGATATCGAGGTTGTCCAGGATTTTGAGGATGTGTTTCAGTCGCTGAAGGGATTGCCACCATCTCGGTCAGATCCTTTCACGATTGAGTTAGAGCTCGGGACAGCTCTGATATCGAAGACACTTTACAGGATGTATGCTGGTAGAGGTGAAGAAACAGCTAGAGGACCTTTTGAGCAAAAGGTTTATTCGGCCGAGTGTTTCACCTTGGGGAGCACCGGTGCTGGTTGTGAAGAAGAAGGATGGTAGTTTTCGGATGTGCATTGATTATCGAGGACTTAACCGAGTCACAGTAAAAAACAGGTATCCACTCCAGAGGATTGATAAGTTGTTGGATCAGTTGAGGGGTTATCATCAAATTCCTATAGATGAGGTAGATATTCGTAAGATGGCGTTCAGTACGAGGTATGGGCATTCGAGTTTGCGGTTATGTCTTTCGGTTTGAGTAATGCGCCAGCGGCATTTATGAGGTTGATGAACGTCGTGTTCATGGAGTTTCTGGATGTGTTTGTCATTATTTTCATCGACGACATTTTGGTGTATTCGAAGAGTCCAGGGGAGCATGCGAGACATTTGAGGCTTGTTTTGGAGAAGCTTCGAGAGCAGAAGTTGTTTGCTAAGTTGAGCAAGTGCAGCTTTTGACATAGAGAGATGGGTTTTCTTGGCCACATTGTTTCTACAGAGGGAGTTTATGTGGATCCGACTAAGATTGAGGCTATCAGAGATTGGCCTAGACCTAATAGTGTTACAGAGATCATGAGTTTTCTGGGTTGAGCAGGCTACTACAGGAGGTTCGTCAAGGGCTTTGCTAGTATGTCTCAGCCGATGACGAGGTTAACTGGCAAGGATGTGCCATTTGTGTGGTCGTCGGAGTGTGAGGAGAGCTTTGGGAAGCTCAAGAAGATGTTGACTAATACACCTGTGTTGGCACTACTCGATCTGGGGAAGCCTTATGTGGTGTATACAGATACTTCAGACATTGGTCTTGGTTGTGTCTTGATGCAGGAGGGTAAAGTGATTGCCTATGCTTCGAAGCAGTTGCAGGGCAATGAGCACAACCCCCCTACACATGATCTTGAGTTGGGAGCAGTGGTCTTTACACTCAAGATTTGGAGGTCCTATCTTCTTGGTGGTTCAGTGCAGATCTTCACAGATCATAAGAGTTTGCAGCACATCTTTACTCAGCCTATGTTGAATGCGAGGCAGACGCGTTGGGTGGAGTTGTTGGCAGACTATGAGCTAGATATTGTTTATCATTCAGGTAAGGCTAACTTGGTGGCAAATGCATTGAGTCGGCAGAGAGGCAATTCAGCTAGAGAGCGGGATGTTGAGTCCTTGGTCAGCGAGATTAGTACATTACGGGTTTGTGCTATTTCAGAGGAGCCTTTGGGTTTGGAGGCAGCTGATCAGGCAGACTTACTCAGTAGGATCAGAGTGGCTCAGCAGAGTAATCAGAGTTTGGTAGATGCTTCGCGGGCAGCTGGTTCTGAGTATCAGGTCTCATCGAATGGGACTATCTTGGTTCGTGGACCAGTTTGTGTGCCCAAAGATGAGGAGTTGAGACAAGAGGTCTTGAGAGAGGCTCATTCGAGCAAGTTTTCAATTCATCCGGGTGCGACCAAGATATACCGTGACCTCAAACGGTATTATCATTGGGTTGGGATGAAGAAAGATGTGACGGATTGGGTTGCCAGGTGCAACACTTGTTCCTTGGTCAAGGCAGAGCATCAGGTTCCTAGTGGTCTTTTGCAGAGTTTGCTCATTTCAGAGTGGAAGTGGGACATGATCACCATGGATTTTGTTGTGGAATTGCCTATCTCACGGACATTTGATGCTATTTGGGTCATTGTGGATCGGTTTACCAAGTCAGCACATTTCTTAGCCATCAAGAAGACAGATGGAACGGCTGTTTTGGCTACGAAGTTTGTGTGAGAGATTGTGAGGTTGCATGCAGTGCTAGCCAATATTGTGTCGGATAGAGATCTGAGATTTGTCTCGGAGTTTTGGAGGGCATTTCAGAAAGAGATAACACTAGTGTGCATATGAGTACAGCTTATCATCCGGAGACAGATGGTAGTCTGAGAGGACTATCCAAACTTTGTAGGATCTACTGAAGATGTGTGTGTTAGACTGGGGTGGCCATTAGGCTGATCATCTGTGTTTTTAAATTTAAGGTTTTAGCATTTAGTAGACTTTTTGAGTAGATTTTACACTGTTTATAAGTTACAAATATAATTTATTTTAGTTGACTTATATAGATTTATTTTTATGCAATTTTACTTTTCATAGATGCTAAATATTCTAATCTTATTTATTTATAATTTTGTTTCATCAAAACAGTTTTCTATAATTTTCTAAATTAAATTTGAGTTGTGATTACGAATTAGACTTCATGATGAAATCTAATAAAGTGTAGACTACATGAATAGACTTTAAACAAGGTAAAACAGATATTGCGACTAGTGTTTTTTCTTTATTCATAAGAGCTTAGTTTGTAATTCTATATACCCAAAAGATTAGTTTTACTCATAATTCAATATATAGTCTATTTCTGTATTTCAAATTAAATTATGAACTAGATTTGGTAATTCCGCCGATATTTTATATCTTTAAACCTGAAAGATCTTACCTGAATCCGACCCCTAAAGCCAGGTAGGTATACTAAAAGTATGAATTGGTTTTTAACGTCAGTTCATTATAAGTATCGAAATCACTTCATCTGTGGGCTTATGGCCCATCGGAAGATTTAGTTTAGATTGGTACGTTAGTTTGGCTTTTTCGGTTTTCCGTATCTGTATATCAACTAAACATTAATGGGGATATATTGGAGTAGGATTTTAGGAGTAGGATTTTAGGTGATTTTGTTATTTTAAAAAAATCTAACTATTCAGTTAAGAATTTTTAATTACTTTTTCAAATCTGAGTTTTATTGAAAATGTAATTTTCCTAAAATCCTTCAGAATCACTTACAATACTTTATTATTAAATCAAATATTTATTAAAACTAAATCATATCCACTATTATTCAAAACTAAATAACTCTATAGGTAAAATGATTGTGAAATAATTTTATGAGATTTCAATCTTATTTTTTTATTTTTAGTTAAAAATAGTTGTCAAGAAAATCACACCTCTAAAGGTGTGATTTGGAGATTTTTTTCTTTTACTTTTACTTCCATTTTCTCCTACGACTGTTTCGTTTCCCTTTCAGTCGCAATTTTCTCCAACGACAATTCGAGTGTCTTTTTGGAACCCAGGAAAGACTACCTCCTTCAAACCCAGAAAAGACAAACCCCAATTAATCAATGTTTTAATGGGAAATTCAACAACTAACAGTGGAAACAACTTTTAAAAGAACTATTTGGATCTACGAAAAGTTATGGTCAGTATAAAAATAGACGAGGAACTTGAGGAATAGGTACCCAAGTTTTGCAGATTTTCTTAATTGTAGTTCTGGTTTTGGGTTGTTGTTACATTTTGGTTTAGCTCTTAACTTTTTGGTGCAAGGAAATTTGAACTCTGTGTGTCAGTTTGTTATTTCGACCAGTAGAAGATTTTTCCAATTGAAGGATTGACTCTATATATGCTACGAATGGTTTCAGTTTTTATTTTATAAGAGTTCATGCATCTCATAACCCTAAGTTGGGTTGACCGCCAAAAACCTCTGGTGATATCCATATTTTGTACGTCTGTCTAATTCCCTCTAATCTTTTAAATTCCTATATATTCTCCCAAATTCAATTAAAAACTTAAATTGCGATTTATTTTCTAGGCAAGGAAGAACACAAGAAACGAATCTAGGCAATGGTCAATTTCAGTTCGATTTGATCATGAGGAGGATATGAATAAGATTCTGGCAAAGAGGCCATAGCATTTTAGCCATTGGATGTTTTCACTTGAAAAATGGGAACCCTTCACAAGTACCGATTTCCCAAACACCATGCTTTTGTGGGTCTCGGTGACTGGTGTTCCAGTTCACTTTTGGATCATACCTACCTTTACGGAGATTGGTAAAGCCCTAGGAACCTTTACAGAGATTGGTAAAGCCCTAGGAACCGTTTTCAAAATCGAAGCTCGAAAAGCGAAGTTTCAAGTGTCACTCAACGCTTATATCCCTCTCCAATTCGAAAGGAAAGTGGGATATGGAAGGAAGAACACAAGAAACGAATCTAGGCAATGGTCAATTTCAGTTCGATTTTGATCATGAGGAGGATATAAATAAGATTCTGGCAAAGAGGCCATAGCATTTTAGCCATTGGATGTTTTCACTTGAAAAATGGGAACCCTTCACAAGGACTGATTTCCCAAACACCATGCTTTTGACTGGTGTTCCAGTTCACTTTTGGATCATACCTACCTTTACGGAGATTGGTAAAGCCCTAGGAACCTTTACGGAGATTGGTAAAGCCCTAGGAACCGTTTTCAAAATCGAAGCTCGAAAAGCGAGGTTTCAAGTGTCACTCAACGCTTATATCCCTCTCCAATTCGAAAGGAAAGTGGGCTTCTCTAATGGGGATATAGGAACTGCGTACCTTACTTATGAAGGCCTGCAGCGTTACTGTTTCACCTGCAAGCTCCTATCACATGAAGAAGGCACTTGCTCTGAACTCACAGAGGAACAGCGTGAGGAAAAAAAGAATCAACGTGCAGAACAAGTTAGACAAGATGTTTTGACAACTTTTACCTCCCTATATAACCATCATGTTAACAAAGATTTGGTGGACCCCCTGAGGGTAAAAGAAAGTTTTATTCCTTCACGTCTCTACGATGCTCTCGTTCAAAGACTTTAGTTCCTAGAACTGATTATCATCGCAGAGATCCATATGTGAGGCGATCAGAAAATCATCAACGATCTTAGGATCGAAAAGTCTCGAGTGGAAGAGACATGCGCCAGGATCTGAAGGACCGAAGAGAGTCAAGAGGAAGAGAAGTATGGAACCGCCTAGAACAAGAGCCAACGCATGTGTCCAACTACACCCGTGTTGGGTCTCGCCATCACCCCTATAGACGTTCAGATACAGATATTAGAGGGTCAAGGGAGAAAAGACATGTTACTTCTCCATCGCAAACTCAGATATGGCGGCCAAAAAGTCGAGAGGAGACGTACCAGCACCAGTTGGATACACCAAACTCCAGGTTTTCAGACCAAAATAGAGGTTCTGTGAATACCGGGGCGGATTCACAGAGAACGCTTTCTGAAATACAAAAAACCAGAGAAGAACACCGGAACAAAACAACTGGTCTTATGATTACTTACCCACGGGAATCAGAAAGTGAAAAAACGAGAAAGCTGAAAGGTAAAGCTCCGTCTGTGGAACTGTCTAAACAAGAAAAGCTCCAAAACTATCTGGTGAAAAACCCGAAACAAACTCCTTTCTCCATCCGGGAACCATTCCGCGAGAATAATGCTCCAATATCTCAGCCTATGCAGGAATCTTCAGACGCTACACCAAATGCTTCCGAAGCAATTCCCGTGGCTAACGATGATGGCATAGGAAGTCCAGGTTTTACATCCTCAATGGAAAAAGAAATAGATGATACTCTGATGAAAGAGTCGGTGAAAGGCATTCTTACTGAGGCAGAGATCACTAACATGATCAATGAGCTTGCGGATAGCATCGCAGATAGCATTATTAATAACGGTACGGTTGCAGATACCATTATGGATGAGGAAATGCTGGAGAATGTCTATTTGCTTGGAGAGGAGCTGGAATCTGATGCTGAACAGATTGAAGCTATATCACAATTATCTCCAATTGTCTTGCAGGACAAATATCAAGAGATAGACACTCAAGAAAACACAGCTGCACTTTCGACAGTGCAAACGAAAACAGCTCTCACGGAGACCTCTGGAAAAAAGAAAAAGCCAGCTACAAGTCCGAAAAAAAGAGGAGCACAAGCTTCAAGGAAGCTACACGCGGTTCGTGCTAAATCCTCACCAAAAAAGAAATCAAGAACGAGTAAATCTTCTAAAGCCTTGGTTCCTTCAACTCGTTTCCCTCGTACTGAGTTGCTTCCTTCTGCACTAAGCAAGAAGTCTTCTACTGTTTTAGGTTCGGTGGTGTCCCAGAAATCACCCAGTAAGAAGATATGAACACAATTGCATGGAATTATCAAGGTGCCGGAGCTTATTTGACTAAGAAGCATCTGGAGAAGTTGCACCGCGGTTTTTCCCGTCTTTTTTTTTTTCTTTCAGAAACAAAAAACAATTTTTCCTTCTTGCAAGATTTTCAATTTTCTTTTGGTTATAACAAATTGTTCACCGTGGAGCCAGAAGGTTACGCGGTGGACGAGCTCTTTTTTATTTTGATTATTTTGATGTGAAAATCATCTCTGCTGATAATCGTTTGATAGACATAGAAGCAACTATTGAGGGAAAACAAGTTTATATATCTTTTGTCTATGGGGATCCCGTGTTTGAACGTCGTGAAATAGTTTGGGATCGACTTAGCCAACTCAGTCTTATTTGTCAAGGCGCATGGTTCATGATCGGAGACTTCAACGAACTGATTAATAACAATGAAAAACGAGGAGGAAGAAGAAGAGCAGAATCGTCTTTCTTCCAGTTTCGAAACATGCTTGATAACTGTGGCATGGTAGAATTTCCATATAAAGGAAACTTTATATCCTGGGTTGGCTATCGAAGTTCTGGCAAAGTCCAATGTCGGCTTGACCGCGCTGTTGGGAATGAAGAATGTCACCACTGCTTTTCCCACACCTATGTGGAGTACCTGAAATTATGGGGCTCAGATCATAGGCCCGTTCTGGCCAAAATATCGTCAAAGGTCGTAACAACAAAACAAAACTTCAAATTTGACAAGCGTTGGCTGGAGAAAGAGGGTTTGAAAACGTCTATTGAAGGTGGTTGGAACTCTACACCTAATATGGAACACGGCAATATACATTCAAGAATCTCCAACTGTCGTCGAGCCTTATCATCTCAAACTAACTCCAAAAAAAGAATAGAAGTTGTCGCTTGAAAAGGCACAAGCTGATGACAATACGTCTAGTGAAGAGGTTTTAAAACTGAAATGGGACCTTTGCGAAGCTTTTCGAGAAGAAGAACTTTTTTGGAAACAAAAAAGTCGAGCGACATGGTTGAAAAAAAGTGATAGGAACACCAAATTCTTTCATGCTACCACAAAACAGAGGAGGGCACGTAACCAGATTACAAAACTTAAGAAACAAGATGGAACGTGGGCAGAAACAGAAGAAGGCGTCGAGAAAGTTGCAAGAGAGTACTTTCAAAACTTGTTTACATCCTCACAGCCTAACGACTTCCATGATTCCCTCAAGTATGTCACCACGCAGGTCACTCCGGAAATCAACAGAGCTCTCACTAAACCTCCTTCAAATGAAGAGATCAAGCAGGCCATAAACAGGATTAACCCCGACAAAGCCCCTGGCCCTGACGGGATGGCGAGCCTCTTCTTTCAAAAGTTTTGGGACATAACGGCGAAAGATATCATCTCGATGGTAAATGACTTCTTTTCCTCAAACTCTTTTGACTCGAGACTAAACTCTACGAATATATGCCTCATTCCAAAAACTGAACTTCCAAGAGAAATGGCTGAGTTTCGTCCCATTAGTCTATGCAATGCCAGCTACAAGATTATCTCAAAGATTTTATGCACAAGATTAAAACGTTTCCTCCCAAAGCTAATCTCAGAGACACAGTCAGCCTTTGTGGCTAGAAGACTTATTACAGACAACATTCTCATAGCTCAAGAAGCCTTCCATGCTTTACGTACCAACCCTAGCTGTAAATCAAAATTTATGGCAATCAAAACAGATATGAATAAAGCTAATGATAGGGTGGAATGGATTTTTCTTAAAGCTCTGATGATAAAAATGGGGTTTTCAGAAAAATGGGTCTCTTGGATCATGTCCTGCATCTCATCAGTCACATACCAAGTCATAATAAATGGAGAAGCAAAAGGACATGTTCTTCCCACAAGAGGCCTCCGCCAAGGCGATCCTCTCTCACCATTGCTCTTTATTATTTTGACAGAAGCTCTTATAGCCCAAATTCGTGGAGCAGAAGCAGAAGGGCGCATAACAGGACTCAAAATAGCTAGGAATAGCCCAAAAATATCGCATCTTCTGTTTGCGGATGATAGCCTCTTCTTTTGCAAAGCCGATGTCCTGCAATGTGCAGAGTTAATCAAAATCATAGAGACGTATGGTCATGCTTCGGACCAACAACTTAATACATCCAAATCCTCGGTGTTTTTAGGGAAGAAGGTTCAACCTGATATCCGAGAAGAACTAAAGGAAAAAATGGGCATTACAAAAGAAGGTGGTATGGGAACATATCTCGGACTTCCCGAAAATATCAGCGGTTCTAAAAAAAAGAGTTTTTGCCTTCATATAAGATCGGCTCAGTAAAAGGATAAACTCCTGGTCAGCTAAACTCTTATCAAAAGGTGGAAAAGAAGTCATGATCAAATCAGTGGCGCAAGCCTTACCCACATACGTGATGTCATGTTTCCTTCTTCCACAAGAAACCAATAGGAAGCTATAGGGAGCCATTTCTAAGTTTTGGTGGAGCACTAAGCAAAATAATCGTGGTTTACACTAGGTTGCCTGGGAGAAAATCTGTTTACCCATGGATAAAGGTGGCTTGGGTTTCAGGGACTTAAAGAATTTCAATATGGCCTCCTTGGAAAACAACTTTAGAGAATCATCCAATACCCTTCATCGTTACTTGCAAGGATTCTTAAAGGACGGTACTTCTGGCACTCTAATCCAATAGATGTGGGAAAAGCAAACTCGCCATGATATGGCTGGACGAGCATGATGGCAGCAAGGGAACTCCTAAGGGCAGGCCTAAGAAAGTCGATTGGTTCAGGGGCTAATACGGCAGTTTGGCGTGACCCCTGGCTACCTTTATGTCCACCACGACCACCGAAGGGCAATGGAGGATTCCAAGACCCATACCTACTTGTTTACCACTTGATCGACCAGCACACGAAAGCATGGAATATGGATATACTCCGTCAACTTTTTACGGAAGAAGATGTGCGCTGGATTCAATGCATTAAGCCGTCTCGGACCCCACAGTGTGACCGATTAGTCTGGGCATATACGAAGTCGGGCGTATACACAGTTAAATCTGGATACGGTCTTGCTATGCAACTGAAAGAAATTGAAACTGCCCCACGAGTTCTAGAGCCAAGCACCACGATATTGAAAAAGAATGTTTTGAAAATTCGAACATCGAAGAAGCTAAAACATTTTATGTGGCAATGTTTGACAGGCTGCATAGCGGTGCGAGATCGACTAGTAGACCGTCATTGCGGAACAGATCGCACCTGCCCCAGATGCGAGGATGCACCAGAGACGGTTAACCACCTTATGTTTGAATGTTGCAGCAACACAAGTGTGGACCCTGGAAAATATCTCAATAAGTCTGGGAATCTTCCCGTGTAAAGCTCTATATACCAATTTCGATCACCTCATGTGGCGTGCAAAAGAAACAGGAGCTCAAGAAAAACAGCTAGCAAGATTCTCATGGATAATGTGGTTCCTCTGGATAGCACGAAACGAAAAAAAATTTGATGGGACTGACACTGATCCACTAGACACGATACAATTAGCTACAGCAGAATCCGAATCCTGGTTCAAGGCCCAGTCTACGAACACTGCAGGTAACAATGGCATATCCTCTACTTCGGACACTACAAGAATCGAAACAGAATCACCCCTCCCACGATGCCAAGTCGATGCCTCCTGGGGCATTGATGATCATTACAGTGGAGGTGGTTTGTTCTCGAGAAGGAGGACGGGGGAAAATATATGGAGTCGTGGCCATGCATCAAGTTCTTTCTCCATTGCATGTAGAATTGGCAGCGTTATTGTGGACGATGAAAACTATCTCAGATTTGGGAATGTCTTCCATCAACTTTGAAACAGAGTGTATGCAATTGGTCAAGCTAGTCGAAGAAGAGGAATTATGGGTGCCATTGGCCTCCGAGTTAGACGATCTAAAATTCGTTCAATCATCTTTTGTTTCTTCTTATATTTCTTACATTCTATGTTTATGTAATGTCTATGCTGATTGCCTTTCTAAAGGGGCTCAAGCACGTGGTTCCCTCTTTTCTTATGTAAACTCTTCGATCCCAAATTGGTTAGCTCACAAAGCTTGTCTCCTCGGATTAATAAAAGTTTTATGGAGTTTGCTCTCTAAAAAAAAAAAAAAAAAACTTAAAGATTGGATTTGACTTTCTTCTCCACGAGTTTCTATCTATTAGTGTTTCATACGTTAATTAGTTGCAATCGCATATTCGTAGTAATTATATATTTGGGTACGTAACAGCAAAACATGCGATGCAAAGACGATGTACGTGTGATAAGTTGGACCAATCACTCTCCCCATAAACCACGTTAAATATTAAATTTATCATCGATTTCTGGTCAAACAACAAAATTGAATAAAATCCAAAAAATACAATGAGACAATTCCACGCTGTTATAAAACAACAATAGCTGGAAAAGAGCAGCCGCCACTCATTGTTGATTTCAACTGGTAAAGCAAGTAAAGCGACAGAACACAAAAAACATAGTCGTTGTTTGATTGATCGTTCTCCTTTGTTTTCTTAATTAATTCTCTCACTACAAGAAAGACGTATCGGAAATCTACAAGAAAGACGTATGATTTCCGATGAACGTTTTTCCATCGGAAATTTTCGACGGAATAACAACAATTTAGTGAGGAGTTTTCTATTGTCGGAAATCCATAGAAAGTTTCCCAAAAAAAGGGTAAACAAGAAACCGAGAAAACTAAAAAACAAAGATTAACCAAGTTAAATTAGGGTATTCAACTAGTCATAATAAACAACTATGTTTTGTTGAAATTACTAAAAAATGGTATCATAGTAAGATGGCAGTCAGATTTTAACACGTTTTTTTTTTTTTTGATCACTAGATTTTAACATGTTTTGGTCATTCACTACCAGAAAAATGCCAAATTCTGATGTCTATATCTGTGTTCAAAATCTCGCTAATCGGTAATCGTTCGGTCAGACACCGATTAACGATTTTTGAAAAATCGCTAATAAATTGGAGATTAATCGGCGTAGAATTTTTGCTATATTTTTATATATTTTAAATATTTTATATATAAGATGACATATTAGTATGAAAATCATATATTTTCAACATAAATTATATATTTTTTAAAATTCACATATAGTACAGAAGACAAAAATACTCAAATTTTATATTTAGAAGATAAATGTCCAAATTAATTTGTTGAAAACGATTAATCACATGTTTTTTGGATTAAAATAACTCTAAACAGAATGAGCTTTTATTTTTTTATCGAATTTTACAAATAGTTATCAACTTAGCCAATCAGATTTCAGAAAAATATAGATTTGATATACCAATTTACAAAAATCAGTCAAACAACGTTTGACCAAATAGTGTCACCGATTAACAAAAATCATCACGGTCACCCACCTTAGAGCGATTAATCGAGCGATTAATCGGAGAAATCGGTGATTTTTAGAACATAGGTCTATATCGATCACAAAATGGTCGAAAGTAGGGGTTTCTGACCAATTTTCGACCACATAAAATCCGTCAGAAATAGCTCATCGAAAAAAAATTTTGTCGGAATTGATTAGAAATTTCTGACCAATTTATTCGTAGCAAAATGGTCTAGAGAAACGGTTAGAAATTTGTCGGATAATCCTTACCGATTTCCGACAACTAGCAGTGGTCGGATTGGATTTCCGCCATATTTATAACGGATAAAAATAATATTTAAAATAAATTTTATCAATTAAATAATATATTTACATAAATAAAATATAGAAAAATGTTTTTAAATGAAAATTATATAAAATATACGCATAAAAATTAGTGGTTGGACCGGGTTCAACCGATAACCAGAATTACGGTTTGGGTCACTATATAAAAACCGTAGGTAGTTAACCCGGCTAACAAACCAGGTCCGACCGAGAAAGCCCGTAAACCAGTGAACCGAAAAACAGTATTAACTCGGGTTTACAAATAAAACAATAAAATTTTCACTTTCTTTAAGAATTGAATTGACGTTCTTCTGTTAGGTATTTGTTTCTTTCTTCTTTTAAGTCTTCGATCTGGAACTCACCCCCAATCAATTCAAACTCAAAGTTTTAGTAACTCATCACATTCGTAATAAGTAATTGAAGAAGTATAATTATTTAGAGCATATCGGATTTAGTAACTCTCTAATCAAACCACCTGCACTTAGATTACTGGAGTCGATTTAATTTTACTTATCAGTTTTGTAGGCTTTTTTCAATTTTTTTAATTCTTTTTATTAACTATTTTGCCGTGTATTCAACGATGGAGTAGAATGATTTAAGAGTTCCACATTCATCATGTATAAATAGTTAAATACCGAGCTTCGATCAGTTACCCTCACAACGCTGTGTTAGTCAAAAACATAATCCAGCGTGGCCACAAATCACTCAAACTTTGGATTCAAATGGAGAAATATATATAAAATAATATATATTATTCATGAAAATATTATTGAACCAGATCGAACCCGGTCGAACCATATTGACTCGCGGCCCAAAACATTTCCGGTTCGGTCACCGGCCCGATTTTAAAAACATTAAATTACAGAATAATGTTTTCAATTAGATATTCATATTAAACATAGAACTCTTTCTAAGCATACATACAACATTGAAACTAAGAAAAAAACTACCATTATAGGCCTACGCTTCATCGTCGTCCGATGACAAGAACTCCGAGAACTTGTTGACAACCTGTTCTTCAAATATTGTCTTGACTTTCCCGGATTTGTTTAGCTCCAACGTCTTTTCGTTAGCCACGGTATATCGTGTTACAATTTAGAAGATTTATAATCTACACATAATAACAAAAAAAAAAAGGAGTGAAAAAAAGAATAAATCAAAGCATATAGAGATTTTAGTTAACGAAAAAAAAAGAATAAACTGAAGTGAATAAAAAAATCAAATTAAACTTATATAGAGTTTGTTACATTTGGTTAGTTAAAGCAAACACGACACAAATCATGTGATATCAAACTATAAACAAATCTTTTTTTTAAAAAAATAGAATCTAGATCTAAATAGAACAACAATATAATTATAACATGTAATATATGAAATTTTATGACTTGGCAAAACAAAAATTTGCCAAGTTACATATTAAGCGAGTAAGCGACTAAGAAAAATAAATAAATTTACACAACGCACCCAGAGGCCAGAGTAGGAGCGTAGTTGACAGCAAGTTTTGCAAAAAAATCAACCAACGCATCGGCCGATCGCGACACATTCCTTTTTTGTTTTTTTTTTTTTGGCTAAAGTTTCCTAAAATGCTTGATCGTCTAATTAACAATCAAAATATTATCTGAATCAAAAACCCACTTTTGACTATGTTTGGTTAATTATAGTAAATTTTTGTTTGCTATAGAATCACTCTACTTTCATGTTTTTCTTTTCACTTTTAAGTTTTAACGCAAGTCATTTTATTACTTGAGTAGGGGTTTAATCATTAAAATTTGTAGATATCATAATCTTTTAGGCAGTGACAGTGACATTGTGTTACAGAATACCAAAACTTGAAATGCATGAACGTTCTATTCGAAGATATTCTAACAAAAAATTACGTTGTAAGGAAAACAAAAAAATTTCAAAGTATTTCAGTTTTGAACATAGGAAAAGTTTGAAGTACTGTATTGTAATAACGGGGAGGAGAAATATTACCATCATCGCCACCCTTGCTTAAAGCAACCAAAGCATAAGCTTTAGGCCACATTATAATTAAGCGGACATAAGGCCATATGTCAGAAGTTATTTGTTAGTCAAATGTCATTGTTTCAGCTTATTACTTTACATATTGGTTAATTGGTTGGTCTTGTAAAATTTGTTTTTTTTTTCTTTTGCTAAAATGTTCCTCTCCATGTGTTGTTACTTGTTACACATGTCTTCCTTCTTAAATTTGATTTTACGAGTTTCCTCTACTAACTATTGTTCATATATATATATATATATATGAAATAATTACTAGACAGTCAAGAGCATACAATAAAAAAAAACTAGAATCTAAAAATAAAGCAAAGTATTTCCTTTTGGAATGAATATACTGTAATTACTAATTTATTCTATTACTTGGGTAGGCCTTCACTAAGACGGGACGATATACAGTTAAATCAGGATATTCAACGGCACAAAAATGTACGGACGAAGATTTTGGTCACACATATGGGCCAGATGTTCGGGCACTTCTGGCGAAAGTCTGGAAAATGCAATGTTCGCCCAAAATACGACACTTCGTTTGGAATGCTATTATGGGCTGTGTTCCAGTATGGATTCGTTTGGAAAGTCGTGGAATTCAAACTGATCCGTTATGCACGCGTTGTGGGATGGCTGCAGAGACAATCAACCATGTGTTGTTTGAATGCCCGCCAGCTCTTCAAGTATGGGAATTATCACCGATCCCCACACCTATGCACGTTTTCCCAATTGATGCGTTGTTCACAAATATATCTCATCTCTTTTGGCATTTACCAAATGATGATAGAATGCTCATATATCCATGGTTACTTTGGTATGTCTGGAAAGCTAGAAATGATAAGTTATTTTCCAACATAGATCGTGAACCACCAGATATAGTCACCCTCGCGGTAGTAGAGGCTAATGATTGGGCGATGGCCCAAGTCCAAGACGTGGTATGTCTTCAAGGCACTACAAGAATGGAACCGGGTTTACCGGAAAGGATGGAGCGGT
>OVBJ01000296.1:1775-66574 GCA_900406535.1 Noccaea bulbosa
ACTCAATGACTGCCACAAAAACACCAATTGTCCTAAACTAGCTATGGTACCATTTCTCAATCTTTTCTATATATATTTCTTTAATATGATTAGTATTTGCATTTAAATCGTATTACAAAATTTACCATGTGGTTTATTATATTCATTCAAGTCTAGCTAATCTTGTATTAAACTTGGTTTTTTCTAATAGAACATGGGATTTGCATTCGTGAACAATTCAAGAATCGATGGGATAACATCACTCAACAGCAAAATGGGACACTTAACCTTCTTCTCCGTCCATCACTTCAACATTACTGGCGTCACCGTAACAGCTCCCGGCGATAGCCCAAACACCGACGGTATCAAGTTCGGTTTCTGTAGCAACATTCGCATCTCTAACACAAACATCGGTACCGGAGACGACTGCATCGCCATTCTTTCTGGAACCTCAAACATGGATATCTCTAACGTCAAGTGTGGTCCTGGACATGGGATTAGTGTCGGAAGCTTAGGGAAGAACAAAGACGAGAAAGACGTTAACGGCATAACAGTACGTGACACGATCTTTAATGGCACAAGCGATGGTATTCGGATCAAGACTTGGGAATCTTCGGCTGCGAAGATAGTCGCTTCTAACTTTGTGTTCGAGAATGTTCAGATGATAAATGTTGGAAAACCAATCAACATCGACCAGAAGTATTGTCCTTACCCACCTTGTGAAAAGACGGTTAGCTTTCTACACAAGACATAAAGTCTCTTTTTATTTTCTTTCGTCACACTACGAAACAATATTTAAAGAAAAGAAAATTGTGTGTTTGTCATTCTTTCAGGGAGCGTCTCAGGTTCAGATAAAAGACATTAAGTATAGAAACATATATGGGACGTCGAAGAACAAAGTGGCAGTGAATCTACAGTGTAGCAAGAGCTTTCCTTGCAAGAATGTTGAGCTAGTTGACATTAACCTAGAGCATAACGGAGTCGAGGGTGGTCCTTCCACTGCCGTGTGCGAGAACGTTGACGGTTCCGCTCGTGGTAAGATGGTTCCTCAGCATTGTCTAGCTTGATTGGACAGTCGGCGCTATGACCGTATCTTGTATTTGATATTATCATTTGTATAAATGTCTAAAAGACTAAAACATGTATGTATGCTGCCTTTTTTTTTTTTTTGGTAAGTTTGTAAAAATGTTGCGAATAAAGAAATACTTTATTTTGTGTTTTTGAGTTGGCGGCATTGATATAAAATCAAGACCCAAACAATTTTATAGTGAGAGAGCCGCCTATTCACAGATAAAAAAGTTATGTGGCTTATTCGTAAGGATTACAAAGTTTGAGGGTACTAATGCAATCTCGGTCGAATCGACGGCGGATGTAAAACGATTGGATCAGCGACCCCCCGACTGCAGCCGTGCCAAGCACTCATCTCTTCTTCTTCTTCTCTCTCTCTCTCTCTCCCTCGCCATCTCCGTTGAGATCCTCGGACATGGGTATGAGATCTTGAAAACTGAAAGCGGGAATCGAAGAGCGAGGAGGAAAGAGAAATGTCTGGGAGACTTTGGATTCCGAGATTTCTCCTCATCACTCTCGTGCTTGTTAGCCTGCGAGCTAACTCTCAGTGTGAATTCAGTTTCACGCGACGGAACAAGGCCTTTCATTTCAATTTAGCATCTCCGATTCGGAATTCCCCTCACGGCGCCCTCAGCGAAGATGGGTACTTTCTCTTTTCCCTTCTTTTCTCAGATTCCCTTTTCTTATCTGCTTGAATTTCGCGTTTGTGGTGCCTCAATAATTTGATTCAGTTTACGATTTGAATTCCTTCTCGATCTCCGGAGAACACACACCCACACACACACACACATTAAGAAAATGTGCTGTAGATAAGTAGAAAAATCGCATTAGGTGTTGTAGATTGTACTGGATGGTATCGTTTTGGTTCAGGTGTTAAGTTTGAAAGTTTGCTGATTCTAATTTACTAAAATTCACGTAATTTGGATGACCAGGTTTTATAGAGTGGAAGCGAACAGCACCGTGCTATGGTTTCAGGTTGTCTTCTAAATCAGGTTACACTTTGTTTCTGTATTTTTCTCTGTTACACTGATCTTGGATATGCGTTATCATGTATCTTCCTTTTCGTGCCTGCTCTAACTAGTCATAAGCAAACGGAATAGAGATAGGTTAATGGAACTTTAAAAGAAGAAAGATGCAAATCTTTGATAGATTTTGTTTAGGAAACGTTTTGAGTTGAGGTTTGACGAATCACGTTTGCCTGTAATAGTCTTATAGTGCCCTTTCTAGACCAGTGTGATTAATGATTGTGTTTTTTTTGTTAACCGTCATGTGGAGCAGCTTTGTGACCTGTTGATTTTCAATCATGACCCTCCTCGATGTGTTGGTTGCGAAGTAAGATTTTTTTTTGGCTACTTCCGTTTGTCTTTGATCTGTCCTTCAACAGAAAGAGAGAGTTTCTATTTTTAACTTTTAAAATCTCAACCAATCTCTGTGACTTTCTTTTTCTTCACTTAGGATTGCGGAGGTGCATCACACTGTGGAACGTCATGCAGTGCACTTGTGTCGGAAAATGTAAGAGGTACAAAAATCTCACTTACGGCAAAATGTAATTTACCATTTTATGAGGCTGAGTAGAAAATGGATAAGGTGCAGCAGATATTGCATATAATGGCATAAAGTGTAGCCATTTTATTGTTTCCTCCATAAATTTTTTGTATGTGATGTGAGCTTGATAAAAAGTTAAAGCAACTGAAAGATCTATCATTTGCAGGGTATGATGTATGCACTTCTATAGGTCATGCCTCGAGCACAAAAGTCGATATGATTGGTAAGGCTTAAGATACGTTTGTGTGAAAACAGAGACTATTTTCCTCTACTCCCTTGTAGTGATAGAATATTGGCACTATGTGCGTTCTAAGTTGGGACGAAGCTAAATTCTTATGTTGTGTTCAGCAAAACTTTTATGCTATAATAATGTGACGATGCTGTCTGAGAGATGTTGTTTTTGAATACGGCAGATAAAGAGGATCCTGGCAAAGGCGTCATTGTTAAGATGTCAGGTGGAAGTAGGAACCAAAATTGCTCACTTTCGGTTTCTGTTATCTGCCTGGAAAATAAAATTGATGTAAGGATTTATATATCAGACATTTTACTTGAGCTGATAAATTGGAATTGATATTAGCATTTAGCAGTTTGGAGGACGTAATACCTCATTCTACATTTTTTCTCAGGGACCACTCACTATGGTGAAAACTGATAGCTGCCATTATGTAAGTGTTCAGTAACTCATCTATTTACTCTTTTTCCTGTAGCTATCGATCTACCATGTCTCATTGTTTCCGTTGTGAAATTCGTGAATTTTTCGGTTTTAAGTTTGAAATTGGATAAACTGTGATAAAAGCTTTATCGCTCTCTGACTGCATTTGGAGCAGGAAACAAATGGAACTACTTTTTTCTCCTTAGAACATGTTCTTGAAAATTTCCATTACGCATTCTTCTATGCTCTGGAAATCTTGAGTTTTATAAGCATCTCAATATCTTTATTCCTAAGAATTACGGATTCTAGCTAGTTATGGAATTGCTGATTTTTTGGGGTATTTTTCTAGCCATTGGAAGGACATAGTCTGCATTGTCAGAGACAGTGAATTGTAGAGTTTGTAGGATTATTCTACTGATATCCTCCTGGCAGAAAAAGTATTACAGAAGAAAGTGATGGCAGCACGAGTAGTTAAAACCTTGATTTCTGTTTTGCAAGTCATTGGCTTAGTTTTCACATTCTTGTTTAATGAAGATACTGAAGAGATTGTCCCCAATTTCGACTTAAATTGGGGATCTTGTTTCACTGGCAGGCTACTGAGCTGCGACATCCTTCTGGTTGCGCAGTAGCTATCTCTGGCCATGGCAGTGGATGGGGCTGGTTTAGTACCTTACTAATCATGTGAGCACATCATTATTGCTGATCCGAAGCTAATGGAATATGCTAAGATGTGGTAGGAATTTTGATGTAAATTGTTCTGATTTTGTTTTCAGTGTCTTATGCTTATTTGGAGCTTATCTGCTGGGTGGTGCATTATATCGGTATTTCTCCCTTGGAATTCGTGGCACAGATGTATGTTTCACTTTCACTAACTTCCTTCATATAAGCAAAGTTTTTTTTATCTCATGAACTGATTTTCTCACATCTGAAATGTTGTGCACACGCTTCTTTATAACCCAGGTAATCCCAAATTTGGATTTCTGGGCCACTGTACCTCACAGAACACAGGTATTGTTTTCTGTTTTTACATTCTCTCCTGGTGGATTTGTGTTGAGTTAAATTCAGTGGGTTTTCTTTTGTTTCTCTTCCATCTTGTAGAGCTGTTTTGGTTCACTATTCCAGAGATTCAGGGGTCCTAGTCATGGTCAACGAGCTTCATATTCTCAGGTCAACTTCTGAAAAGTCACATCATCTTCTCTGATCCATGGTCTGGAGACAAATCCCCTTCCTTGCCTTGATTGCAACCAAATTGCAGATGCCGAAGTTCTATAAAAAGGTGCCTCACCTTTTCATCTTGTCATGTCATAGGTCTCTTAAGAAACAAAAGAATCATGTTTGTTCATTTGATAGAAACAATGTTAAGCCATTGCCATCTGCAGCCTTTCCCATTTTTTCCGGTGGTTGTTCTTTAAGTGTTATCGCGGTTTTTCCTTAATTGTTGATGGGCTTGTTTATGAGAACGCGTAAGGAAAGAGAAAGTTTACTTGAGAGAGACTCATGAATCTCTTATTCAACAAATTCCATGTGTTAGAAAAAGCAATGATTGCTGAAGTGAATCAATAGCAAAACAAGAAACTCCCAAAAACATGTACTAAAAAGTGTTAGACGGTTGATGTGGATTAGTCCCGTGGTCCTAGTCCTAGCAGAACTAACCCTTCTAGAGCCGGTTAGACTGGACCAGACTTGACCGGTCCAGTACTGGCCATAACATTTTTGCCAAGGAAGCGTCTGGAAAGAGCTTAGCTTTATACAAAATTGAGTCTTGTAGGATTTAGACAAACATTTGGCTTTGTGTTTTGTTGGGTGAAGACTGTATACAAAGAGGAACAGTGAGAGCCAACTACTTGAGCTTGAAAGCCCACCAAATTCTCAACTAATTCCACTCTTCATTTCATCTCACATTAACCAGTATCTATGTCATATCATGTTTGTATTCTTCTATGCAATTCATCACAGACTTTTATTGTATGCAACGATCGATTTTAATAAACGTTAACCATTAATTTTTTTGGTTTATATTGTTTTTTTAAGTAACAGCAAAAATCCACTGGACAAAAAGTGAAGACAATGATATGTCATCTTTACAAGTCGATCAATGTTACGAAAACACCTCAACGACACTTAGCTTCAAAGCCAAGTGAGGTTAATATTCAACACCTCCATCAATCATCATCTCATATTTTCCAATAGGAGCTGCAAATAAAAAGCATAAAAATGTTTTCATATTAAAAAATGATGAAAGAGTATTATACACAGTAAAAAGACCAACGAAGCTAAGGATTAATCGGAATCTACTCATCTAGAGGTGGATTTTATCAAACACAAAACTAGATATATGTATCTAATGAGGAAAGCCAAGGGATTGTTTTTGTCTTAAAAGTTAAAACCAGTGTAAATATTGGTTTATGAACTTGATTGCTAAATCTTTAACAAAAAAAAACAAAAAAAAAGAGCTTGATTGCTAAAGAACAAAGAGAGATATACATGTTCGCTGATAACACGAATGTATGAATTGATGTTTATATAAACTTATTAATTTGTCATGTAAGATAAATGACTTATATCTTACGAAAATAATCATTAGTTAGGAGAGGCAACCACTCTTTTGCGTCAACATTTACCTACTCATCACCCCTACGTATTATTATTTTGCTAATTCACAAAAATTTCATCACCAAATATAATCATAACCATATTATAAACTACCTAATCACTGTATCCTACACATCTTTAGTATATCTTGAAGCAATTCCAAAACAAGTTCTTTTGGCTTCCTCCCACATATTATTTGCAGCAGGTTGTGGAGAATGAGATCATCAAGAACCCAAAATGTTCATTTCTTAATACTGTCTTAATTATATTTTCCTAATACTGGTTATAAAATTTTGAACACTGAAATCACATTTGTGACAGTATCTCTTTCTCAATCCTAAACATGAAACCTTCATCACCAGTTTCCTTCACTTCATCTTCTCTTCCTCCATCACTTTTAAGAAAAACACGTCTCTCTCCTTACCTCTTCACACTCATAATCTTCATCCTCTTCGTCTCCGTCCTCTATGGCGAAGATTTCATGTGCATCTTTGGCCAGCTCGAGCCCAATTTCGTCCTCCAGCCTTCTCGAACACCCGGTAACCATTTTCTCCTCGCTGAACTTTTCTCTTGAATTCTCTTCGGAAATGAGGCACTGAGATTTCGTTTCTTTGGATTCTTTCAGCGAAGAGCAAGAAAGTGGAGAAGCTTGCGTTTGCTATTGGTAAAACAGAGGAAAGCTGTGACGTGTTCAGTGGCAAGTGGGTGAGAGACGAAACCTCCCGACCACAGTACGAGGAATGGGAGTGTCCGTACATTCAACCTCAGCTTACGTGTCAAGAACGCGGCCGTCCCGACAAAGATTACCAGTTCTGGCGGTGGCAACCCAACCACTGCGATCTTCCCTCGTAAGCTCTTTTTCTCTCTACGTTTCCTCTGTTTCCTCTGTTTCCTTACATGGGTTGCTCTGTTTCATAGATTCAACGCGACGCTGATGCTGGAGACATTGAGAGGGAAGAGGATGATGTATGTAGGAGACTCGTTAAACCGTGGAATGTATGTTTCCATGATTTGTCTTCTTCATCGTCTTATTCCAGGTGATCAGAAATCAATCACAACTTCTGGTTCCCTCACTGTCTTCACTGCCAAGGTATCACTTTTTTCATTGTCTCTGCGTTGCAATATTTCATTTTTTTCATAGCTTATTATCTCTATGCGCATGCAGGAGTATAACGCGACGATAGAGTTTTATTGGGCACCGTTTCTTCTAGAATCGAATTCAGACGATGCAATCATCCATAGAGTATCGGATAGAGTTGTGAGGAAAGGTTCAATTAACAAACATGGTCGTCACTGGAAAGGCGTTGATATAATCGTTTTCAACACTTACCTGTGGTGGATGACTGGATTGAAGATGAAAATCTTGTAACCATTCTTGTTGTACTTAGAACCACAACAATTCATATATATAATATTGTTGAATGGGGTTTCTGATATTGTTTTTGTTTGGTGGGGTTTTATATAGGCAAGGCTCGTTTGACGATGAAGAGAAGGTTATCGCGGAGGTTTCCACAGAAGATGCGTACCGGATGGGTATGAAGAGTATGTTGAGATGGGTGAAGAACAATATGGATCGTAAGAAAACTAGGGTTTTCTTCACAAGCATGTCTCCAACTCATGCCAAGTTAGTGACTTTGAACCATTTGTTCCCATAGATAGATTAATTAAATTGATAAATGCAGCCTTACTATAATATATGATCAGCTATATAAACAACACGGTCTGCTTAAATTAATAAATTCTACTTACTTAAGTAACGAATTACTTGTTTCTTTCTTAGCAAGTAACCTACTGTTTAGGGTTTTTGTTGATTTTTTATCTTTTGATTTGGTTCTGTGACTGTTTCAGGAGCGTAGATTGGGGAGGTGAACCGGGTCAGAATTGCTATAATCAGACAACACTGATTGAAGATCCAAACTACTGGGGATCAGATTGTCGGAAAAGCATAATGAAAGTGATTGGGGAAGTGTTTGGGAGATCGAAAACGCCGATAACGTTATTGAACATAACGCAAATGTCGAATTATCGGAAAGACGCGCACACGTCCATATACAAGAAGCAGTGGAGCCCACTTACGGCGGAGCAGCTGGAGAATCCGTCGAGCTATGCGGATTGTGTACACTGGTGCTTGCCTGGCCTTCAAGATACTTGGAATGAGCTTCTCTTTGCTAAACTTTTCTACCCTTGAAAAAAAAAAGATAGTTTATCTATCCGTTGAAAGAACGACACCGTTTTGGTCTTTTTTTTAATCGAAGATGAAAAGTGGTCTTGTTGTCTCAAGTAAGCTCCGATACTAGTGAAATAGAGTAATCTCTCTCCGCCGAAATATTGATCACCTCAAACTCGTAAAATTCTAACATCTTTCTTATTCCGGTTACTTCATAACTTCGTGGGAAATCAAGAGAGATAACAAATCCAGACTATTCCAGTTCAAATCTGATTCAAGAGCCAACAATATATATGAGTTTTTATATTTCTAATAATAAATTTTCAAATCGCATGTGTCGTAAAACAAGTGTTACCATGTCTTTATATTGGATATCGCATCGATGTTTCTACGTTACGTCATTCTCACTACGAAATGCTTCCAAACCTGAGTCGCATTGGATTGGAAATTTGGAACACAATTTTATCCCCAAAGAAATGTTTGGGGGTTTGTTCATGTTATGTATTGAATTTGGTTTGCCTTTTTCAGACACTCACATGGATATTGGCTAAATCAGAAATGGCTAAAGTTATAGTTACAGTTTATCTTAAAGTTTGTTTCTTATTTTTTAATCAGCTAAAGTGTTTAGATAGTCCAGCTAGGAGACTATCTCCATTGCTTTTTAAAAGTATGTATATAAATATCACAGCTATGTACGATATCGCAATCTTTTATGCATGTCTATATAGATTTTGAATATAAAGAAAATAGTTGAATACTACTTTATATGCAACATGCCACATTGGAATATGCAAACTCCCAAAAGAGTCTCTCTGGATTGGTCAGAGTTTCATTTTCACAAGGAAATGCAGATATCACTATACTTAAGTAAGATATAATTTCTGACAAAAGAAAAGTAATGATTTGAAAAATCTTATGTGTTTACACAAAATAAAAAAGTGAAAGCAAATATGAGTAGCAATGCAAAATAAGAAAGAGACAGCGAAAATAAGAAAGATGGGTGGGTTTAAATGTCATTTTACAAAATACCAAAAGAGGGAAAACATTAATAGCCTCCTTGCCAACTTGCATGTCAACTTGCAATTCCTTCCTTCCACGACAATGTTTACATATATGATATATCTCGTACTCATTATGATCATACATTAATAATCATTTATAATCAATTTGTTTTTTAAAAACTTATATTTAAATTTATCGAATATTTTAAAAAGGTGTAAAGAATAGTAGAGTAGCGACTTTTATTTTTCTCCCTTGCAACTTGCATGCTTTCTTGTTTTTTTCTATAACAAGTTGGGTTTTATTACACCCCAACTTGCGTTTCACGTACGATCATATGCATTTCTATTATTCTATATATATGTATTCAATGTTGAATTTGGTTTTCACAAGTCTCGAAATCTCACTAGCTAATTACAAAGCAACTTACTGATTTTGCTTTTGGAAACTCTGAAAGAATGAACGTCTTTTCATTAGGTTCATTGGATTCTTTATATTAACACAACGATATAATATTATAAATCATAATTTTCATTTGATATTTTACATTTTAAGTCATGAGATAATGTATAGGACAAAGAAATCCGAATGTGATAATTTTGACATTTGTATTATTGTAACGGTTCACGCATTCCAAAAATAAAAAATGACCCGAGGAATTTTATCACTTTGGTGAAATAAAAAGTAAGATTAGTTTTAGTTTATTTTTTGGGGAATAAAAACAAAGCCATCTATGTATTAATGGAAAGTTGGTTGATGAAATGACAAATAATTTGAAAGTTTTTAGTTTCAAAATTAGGAAGATAAAGAAAGATAATGCTGTAATCTCCTTTTCTTCCTGCCAAATTCCAGTATTATACCTGTCACCATTTATTTTGGCCTAGAATTGTATGCACCATAATTCAAAATAACATACAATTAAAACTCGATCAATACATAAAACTTAGACATTTGTTCAAATTTTTTAGTAAATCGATGGGTTTTTTTCACTTTTTGTGTGGATAAATGTCGTAAATATATCGATGTTATTCCATCCAGGATTGAACGCTCTCATTTCCATCAAGGATTGAACGCTCTCATTTTATAAGTGGTGATCAGTTTGATTAGAAGACCAAGTAATTTTACTGTTTGTACATTTTAAGATAATGCAAATGGTGTATAATTATACTCAATTTCTCTCTTAAGATAAAGGAAAGCCGGACCATTTGAAACAGCACATGGGTTTTCTGATTGCCCACAGATGTTCAGATCTCTTCATATAGAATGTGTATAAGTAATTATGTCGATGACTATATCTATATCAATCAAATTGTTGGTAATATAATATACATTATTGTGTACGTTAAAAACTATCAAACTCAAACTAGAGATCATAATCTCGGAAATATCGAAACAATACTCATTAGCTGAATCATTATATTGTCTCATGATTAAGCAAAGATCATACATAAAATAACTTGGCAAGACAATTATGAAAGATATAAAACCTAAACAAACAATGTTCTGATTATTTTAAAGCTACGAGAGAGACTATACAAAAGAAGAGTTCAAGAAGAAATGATATTAAGGGTAAATTAAAGTATCCTTGAAACGAACATTTAACAAACCCTAAAACCCTAACTTCGAAAAACCAAAACCATCTTCCTTTTTTTGTAGTTTCGAAAATCCCCGACGATGGTTAAATAATCTAGAACCCAAACACACCTCGAGAATCCCAAAAAAAAAAAAAAAAGAAGATAAATTTTGAAATTGAGAATATAGAAAATAAAATAAAACTAAAAATGTAATTAGGCGGCCGGGCTTTCGGCGAGTTTAGCCAGCGATTGCAAGTTGCAACGTACAATGGTATCGGCGAAACTGCAAGTCTCTTCCTTATCGTTACCTGCCGGTACGTCAACGACGTATGACTCCACGACACGTGTCCTCTTCTTATCGTCCTCCGACGACGAATACTCGTGCACCGTCGTCACCGACCTGTAGTTTTGAAGCCTGTGGTCCCCACCCACGACGCTGAAACTGATGACGTGGAGATCGTCGTCCATGATCTCGAGTCGCTCTAAGCTGAACGCAGCGGGGAGACCTGAGATGACTCGGACCTCTCTCACCGAACCAACCTCATGACCGTCTCCGAGAGCCACGTGGCAGCTCCTCACGAAGTGTTTGTACGCTTGAGGGTGTTCGAAGCGGCTAAGGATCGACCACACGACGGAAGCCGGAGCCTCCACTTCCTGCACCACGACGGAGAAGCACTGAGAGGGACCCACGACGTGCGTGTGGGCTAGCTCCACGTGCTCCGGCACATCTGGCATCCCGCGCGTGAGGCTCACTTTCGAGACGGGGTGCTGAAGCTGTTTGTGGTGGTGGTGGTGGTGGTGGTGATAGTTACCGACGGTGGCGTTAGCTGAATCTGCGGCGGTGGAGGATCTTTGAAACTGTAGCGACGTTGGCATTTTAAAAGCAAATCTCTCTTTCTCTGTCTCTCTCTCTCTAAAAACAAGAAATGGTTTGCTTCGTGAGGTCCTATGAGATATTTCTGAATGGATATATAGGATATATATATATATAAGGACGAAGGTTTAAAATTATAAAAAATGCAAGTATGTATGGACAATAGACGGGGATGAAGAAAGAGAGAGAAGTTAGTTTGTGTGGGTTCGTCGGTTGTCCACTTGGCATTTGTTTGGAGTGGTTCTCGATAGCATAACCGGTTATCTATTTGAGTTCTTTTTTTTTTTTTTTTTGGTTTTAATGTAAAGATTAATTACCGAGTTGATTATTTGGGTTTTGTTATGACAAGAATACGCATGCAGGCGGAACAAAAAACGCTGAATATAACTACAGAAGCACAACTGAAAAAATGATATGTTACACTCCCTATGTTTATGTTTAAGTTTTTTTTATTTGTTCCATATTATTTGATGTTTTAGCTTTTTAAAGTTACTTTTTGACTAATTAATGATAAACTTCAAAAACAAAAATGTAAAAATATTTGAATACTTGAATATTATTGGGTAGTGTTGAATGAAAAGTAATTGGTTTAAGAAACCAATGCATTAATAATTTAATATTTATAAATATTTTTTAATTTATGTGAAAAATTTACAACATCAAATATTGTGGAAGAGGGAGTAGTTTTACTTTTTGCTAAGATCACAACAATTCACCAGTAATAAACTTGCATGTTACACAATATATAGTACAAGATCACTATGAGTCGAGTTGTTTAACCTTTATTTACTTGTGGCACGGTTAGTGGATGTCTTCTTGGTGGATTTTGGATTTCACTGGAACCTTCTGACTATGTACCGCTAAAAAATTTACCTTGACCAAAAATAACTATAGAACTTTGAATAAATCCAAGTTGGTGAAAGTATCATGTCATGGGTCCATCATAATTATCTTTCCTCATCTTGTAATCAACTTGAGCGTTTTCAACAAAGAAATTAACATAATATTAGACGAATTAGAAGAAAATCAACTAAAGCCGTTCTAAAAGTATCCAGCATAAAGTCAGGAAAAATTTCGAATTGGACAATATTTCTTTGGTGTGTTTCCTTCCACAAACGTATATTCAAATCAAATGTATGAATACTGGACTCTTAAATTTGAGTGGTGGGCATAATAACAAACTACAATTGGGAAAAATAATAAAGGGTTACTTAATGCATTAGTTTTTCCAACAACTATACAACTATACATATTCCCAACTAGTCCTAGTTGTTAGATTAATACGAATAAGTGAGCAATTTGCATTACTACTCAAATCTAACATTTTATAGAATAAGAAGAAAAAGTTTGCAATTTGCAGTTTTTTGCCCAATCCTCGATGTAAAGATTGCTCATCTTATAAGCTTCCGGGTTAGGTCACATAATCACTCACCAATATTATACACACATTACTGAACACATTTGCAAAAGAAAATGACCTTCATAGATCGCAAGTTGATGTGGAAAATGTTTTCTTTTTTTGGAAGTTTATGTCGAATTATACGACCGTTCTGTATCTACATCCATGAAAATATTTTTTCCCTACACTAGGAGTAACAAGAAAATAGCATTATGAAGAGAAAGATAACGATGTAATGTGTCAGACGAATCTTGAAAGCATTAATGAATGAGAGAAACGAAGGAAATTTTGTTCTATGTATTTTCAGCACGGGATGAATTAATTACTGTGTTGATGTATTTGACAAACTCGAGATCTGCTTTTGATACATTTTTCGTGGAAACATACGATGTATTGTAGTATTATGGATGAAAGATCCGGTTGATGAAAAATGTAATGAAATCATATAATTCAAAACTAAGCGGCGACTTAAATCCTCTACTCTAGTATTGAACTAGCTAGTATCTCGAAAAGAAACTTGATTATAGACAGTTAAAAAGAATTAAAGACTTGGATATAGACCGTTTCTTATAGATAGTTATTTTGAGATCATTATTTATATTATACATTCTCACAATAACATTTCTTAAACTTCACGTATAGAATTTCCGATAAATATTTTACTTCAATCTAAATGGAATGAAGTTTGGTTTAAACTAACTGAACAAAGTGAGATAGAAGCACATTTCTTTAACTAGTTTGAGAAAATGTCATCTCAAGAGTACCCATAACAAGAAAAGCCGGAGGGTAGTTTTGACGGGGTCAATCCGTTTAAATGTTTAATCACTATGTTTTGTCTTTTGTGTTATTTCTTGTTGACCCCAAAAAATTGTATTTTAAGTTTTGACAAAAGTTTGTTTTAACTAAAAATCGTGTTATTTATACATTTATTTGTTACGTCATAGTATTTTTGTCAAAACAAACCACAAACATTCCATTTTATAAAAATGTCTGTTTTTCCAAATTGCTTTAGATATATAACTGGCCGTTTCTTTCTTGATCAAAATTGTAGAAAAACAATTCTCCAAGTATCAATAGTTCTAAGATTATATCAACACAATGCACTAAAAAATATCCAAAGTAACGAAAAATTCAAAATAGTATTAGAAAAAAAAAAATTCAAAGTAAAACTCAACTTCGATGAAGACATATTTGATTAAATCACATTACAACGTGATTACAGAAGGAAAAACAAATATCGTTCAAAATTCATTAAAAAGAGAAACTGTCCAAAAGATCTGCATCTCATTCTTAGGACACATTGTCGAAGAGAAATTGTGTGGAGGTGCAATAGCCAATTCTCATACCCACCAATTGTTTCGATTATTAATTAACAGTTTGCCAACTTGTTTTCTTCATTTTTCAACCGCCTTTAAAGATCTTCAGCAAGAAACACGATTTTGGAGACCAAAAGAGAATATGTAAAAATCCTTTTGAATAATATAGAAGTATACGTCCCCTTTGCACTTTCAAATATTCAATTTGGCTTTTTGTATTAAACACAGATAATCTATTACACTTGTCTTCTTACCTCATTGCTGATGTAATCTTAAGACAACCTGAGGGAATTCTGCAGACCATAAGCTTCCACTCCTAATTTATCCAATTTTATAAGTGAAGCAGTAGTGAACGATTAAATTAAAGCCAAAAAAATCCATCGGAGAGATCTGAAAATTCAAACTTGCTACTCAATGTCACACTAATGTCACACTAGTCTAATATTCCATTCGCTAGGATGAAAAAATAGCTGTTCAGATAAGGAATCAACCAATTATATCCAAAGATCAAAACTTTACAGCTAATATGTTTCCAAAAGTCAGAACTTTCCATAACTCCAAAAATTGAAACTTCATATGTTTCCAAACACTCTGAAACCTCTTTGCATGCATGTATTCACAAGAAAAAAGAAAGAAGGAATCATATCCGAACTTGTCCTACATTACCTAGAACCATATATTTACTACGCATCAAAAACATTAACATCAGAAATTATCAGCAGCTTCAAAGAAAGCCAGCTTCTCTTAGACCGCATCGCAGGAGAAGAATCACAAAAAACTAGGCCAAACATACGAGTCTGAGACCTTATTTCGAGCCGTCCACCACATCTTTTCCCTCTCCTTCAAAATCCATGTCTTGTATCTCAAGATCCTGAAACCCGCTACGGTCTAACTCCACACCATTGTTCTCCACATCACTCGGCTGCTGCACAAGAGGATGAGCAATCTCCGTGTGGTCGAGGCTCCCGAGCAAGCTAGCATCCGGAAGCTGCATCTGGTAAGCGAGGTTCGACGGTTTATCAACTTGACCCTGCGTTGTAGATACATCTATATCGTCCAGTGAACCCAACAGCTCATCTACATCAAACACTTCGTCCACGCCAAAGTCCCATGGTCCCATTAACCAATCATCTAAGCTCACCTTTTTCGGAACCAATCCATTTCCAAAAGTATCAGCTGAGTCAAGTTCCCTCATTTTTTCTTTTACTACTTCCGCCTCCTCTCTAATACACTGAGAGCTATTCAAGGGTTCATATTCATCGCTAACATCCTCTACTTTTACTTTTACCACATTTGTATCCCCAAGAGCACAGACTTCAGATTCGCCTGAGAACGTAGTAACCGAGCCAGAGAGAGTGGCAGCGGTCGAAGAAGGGTCAGGAAGATTGAGTCTTGCAGACTGACCATACATAGCTTTGGCAGCCTCGTCATAAGCCAGTGCAGCTTCATACGCGCTAGGGAAAGTCCCGAGCCATAACCTCGTACCACGACCTGGCTCACGGATCTCAGAAACCCATTTCCCCCATGTCCTCTGCCTAACACCTCTGTAGTTACAAATCCCGTTCTCAGGTCCTCCTTTGCCTTTCATACAGCCTTTCCTAGAACCTTTTGCAGGAGACTTTCGCATCGGCTTGTGACCATTACCATCGTTGCAAGAAGAAGAAGAAGCTTCTGTATTCTCATTGTACTCTCTCCATTTCTTTAGTGTCTCGGCTACACTGACACCACCTCGTGACTTCCTTTTCCTGTTGAGAATCAAAGCAACATTAGCAACCTTCCCATTTCCCTTTTCTCTCTTCACACTCAACCAAGAAATGTTTTTTATTTTGTTTTAACGAAGTAGCTACAAGGAGAAGTTTCACAAGCCAAACAAAAAAGTCTTATCACGAACGAAAAATGGAACAGAGCATACTCAGAAACTGATAATCAATCGCCTAATGATTCTCCCGAAAACCCAGAAAACCATCCGGTAAAGTAAAGAATCTAGCTCTATTTCAGGGTTTTACGACTCTTTCGAGTAAAAGTCTCTCATTTCCAAGGCTCCTAACAACGCCAATCGAACAATAGAGAGAAATTAAGCCTAAAGTTAATAAATTTCTGTTCACGAAGAACATCGAAAACCCGAAACCCTGAAACCCCATGAGCTTACACAAAAATGGCGATTCGCACAAAAAAACAGCCACAATGCCATATAAACCAAATATTAAAAAAACCCAACACTCAATAATCAAATCTAGATGAGGACTGAACCGATTTAGAACGCATAGGCATGAGAGAAAAGGATTAAAAAAAAAAAAAAATCGTAAATGTTTCAAACAAACCTTTCAATAATCTTCGACGGCATGTAAGAAATTACTCGAACGAAGAAGAAGAAGAAGGAATCCGATTACACCTCCGTCTCAAGCAAAGAACACGAATCCGAAGAAGAAGAAATGAAAGGGGCTGAATGTAACAGTGGCAGTAGCAAAGACGATTTGCTTATTTGTAAGTTTGCAGAGAAAAATAAAAGGTTTGCGATGGACAAAGGAGAAGCGTAATTTAACAAAAGCCTTTTGATGATAATTTCAGATATTTTGGTGCTGACGTGTCGCTCGAAGTTTCCAGATTCTTTATTACGGCTGGATCCAGGCCTTTCCTTTTGCTTTGGGCCTAAGTTATTTCCATTTTATGTGTTTGGACTAATTACCCTCATAGCTTCTATGTAATTTCGTTTATACCCCCTATTTGGATAAAGATTGATTAGATAAACTTTGACATGTGAGAGTTCATTTTGCGTTGACTAATTATAAATCAAGGTCTTTGCTTTTTGAAATCAGGAACTGAAAGCTATGGGCTTGGGTCCATAGTAGGAGTTGTTTATTAGGTCTAGGTATTTTATTATCCACTAAGAACTAAGAAGTGAAACAAATCCGGATTCTGTATATCCCACCCTGAAAACTCATCCCTTGGTCCTTGGACCAGTTTCTGGATGTTACCTCGTATAGCAAAAGTATGGTTTAGAGAAATTTTGGAAAGCCAAAAATGAGTTTGTAATTCTATAGATCTTTGGGTGCTCAAAGTTGAATTGGTTCCACATGATTGGACGAAAAGTCAAATAATACAGAAAAAGGAATTGATGGCCTAGCTAGGTATCGATCACCTTTCACGTGGCGCACTGTTTTTACAGAAAAAGGAAGTCTGGTTGTGTTCTCACTCTTCTCTTTGCCGGTAATTTCTAAAATAAATTAGCAATTACAGTTTTGGTCGTATATATAACTTATTTAAAGGTTGTACAACCTTAATTACGACACAAACTCATATGGTCAACAGAAAACAGATTATATCCAAACTCTCTTTGGAGCGACGAACAAGTTGCTGGTTTTTTGTCATTAGAAAGAGGTAGGCAAAAAAATTAAGACTTCTTGTTTCTTCCATTCCTAATCATTTTTTTTTTAATCAATGGAAGACAAATTAAAATTGGATTTGTTAAAAGTTTTTCTGGATATCATCAGGATCAGTAAACTCTATATGTACGGTCTATATATCCGTTGACAACTGCGACAATTGCGACAGCACGTGCAAAAAAAAATGCACGAATCAGCTTCCGCCAATGCTCATGTCACTACTATTGTGCTTGACCATATCATCGGCATGTCGCTACTTGTAAGGAGTGTATTTGTCGTATCTAAATTCTAAAGCTTATGTGCTTGTTTTGTTTATCTTTGGTTAAAGATGATGTTCTGTTTTATCAAGTTTGATAAGTGATGTTGTATACGTTTGTTTCTTTGGCTTGAGTTAGTTGTTATGTATGATATCTTGATCGCTGTTGTTGTCCAGTTGGGTTTAAGAGTGAGCTTAATTTGTCCAAATCACCTTGTTTTCTAATTCAACCGCGATTATGTGTATGACACAAATATCAGTTGGATAAGGAATGATTTTTAAGAGGCTATACTTTTGCAAATCCTGTTTATTTGATTTACTTTGGCTATAAAGATGCGTGTTAACTTTTTTTTTCTTGAGAACTATTATCTCAACTCAATTTATTAATAGAGAGAAAGTTATAATCTGGAGTGCCATATCTCTAATATCTAAGATCCATTTACAGGGTAACATAATTATATTCTCAGCTAGAGAGTACTAATCTAATTCGAAACCAGGTAAAAAGAGCTATGCATCTAAAGCTTAAAAAACCATTCTACTAAAGACTCTCAGTCCCATCAGATAATCGAAGCCCTATAAATGTCCAAAAAAAATGATATAGGTTTCAGTAGAAATCCTATGTACTAAGGTCAGAGAAGTGCAATCTTCTATAAGTATTGGCCAAACTACCACTACACCACTTTGCACCAAAGGTCTAAATTTTTTAAGACAAGATTTATTTTTCTATGTAGTAAATTATAACAGGATTTACCAAGAAACATATTACAATATATATGGATATTATTATTATTTTTTCTTTTTTGCTAAAACACAATAGGGATTCTTCGAAAGTATTTAATACGTAAAATTCCTATCTACTCAACATGAGTGGAAACCGGTAACATGCATAAGAATGATTATCTTTGTTAGATTGTTATAAGTCATGACAACTTTTGTTTCTTCAGGTAATGTCGAAATTATGATTTCATGAGATCACTTTTCCCGCTACTTTTCTGCTCAACGAACTTGATATATATCACACGCTATTTTTTCTTTATGCCATTTCATTTCGCTTACTTTTTTCCAAATAATGACTGCTTTTGATCGAAACACGAGCTAAGTTGATTGCATATAATTAGTTAAAAAAGACACTAGATCTATATATCATCTCAACTTCAAATGCCCGGCCAATGTTACGTAAAAGAAAGAAAAAAATTGATATTTATCAATACAGCAAACTGATATCCGACTAAAAACACCATAATAAAACAAAATAAAAATTAGGCTGAGTTTCGTCTTCAGTTTTAGAACATCAATATTCATCATGTGGTTGTTGAACCCTCGAGTTGACTCGGCCTATAATTACGCCAAAAATCTTTTACGATCTCTTAATTTCCATGCTCGTTTATGGAAACAAATAGAACTTTAGCTCAACAACCATTTAAAGACCTTGGTCAAACCCAACTTCACGAAAGATCGAGGCGATGACTCAATTAAGCATAAAGGAAGACGAAAAATCAACTTTGTCTTTCATAATACACTTAGCACTGATTTGGTACTATAATGTCAAAAGAATACATCAATAATCGAGAGAAAAATAAGCTGAGGGGTCCGGTCCAAAACAGAACTAGTACCCCCTTTTTTAAAAAATCTATAACCAACAAAAAACAATCGAATATAACATGAAAAGTGAAAAACTATAATGTGGTATTTATGCTACAATGGTCTTGAACTCCTAACAGACGGGCAAATCAGCCGGAGGCTCCTCCATTCTCTCTAATAATTCTATTCCGTCCTCAACCAAGAAAGCCATGGCTAGTCCCCAAGATATGTGTGCATCCAAATGGCAATGCATTATCCAAACCCCTGTTCCAATCAAACCATACACACAGTTAATTTAGTCAATCCCGAATATTACTTACTAAATCATGTAAACAAAAAACTCGATTAAAAAACCGAACCAAATCCTAGTATAGTTGGAAAATATTCATTTTCCTTATAGCTTAAAAACAGATACCAAAAAAATACATCTTTTGATGCTGTACTTATTTTGGTAAATATTTTACGTAAACCTAAAGTCGAAAAACTTTTGATCTAAATTCCTATAGAACACTCGTCATGTATAATTTAAGTAAATTATTCGTAAATTTAGTTTGGGTTACCAGGGTTGTCAGCGACAAATCTGATGACGGCCCAACCATTAACCGGTACACCGACTGTGTTCCTGAGAGGCGGATCTTCAAGATTGAATTTTGCGGTATCTTTCTTGGGATTGAAGTTACCAAAACCCTCGGCGACAATGTAGAAATCGTAGCCGTGTAGATGAATGGGATGATTCTCGGGAGTTACTATACCAGTGTCCTGAAGAACGACTTGGACTCTTGATCCATACTTGAGCTTGTATAGCTTAGTCCCTCTCACAGGTTGGTAGAGAGATCGGCTTATGTTGCTACCTGTGTAATCGAATATCACCGGAGGCTTCGCCGGAAAACCGGTTGTGAAGACTCCCGGGATCTTGTGGTGGTGCGCTTGAAGTAGAGAGTAGTTACTTGGAAGAGCAAACGAGACGTTGTTCATCGATGCGGTGAAGCGTGTACCGTTAGGACCTTGACATCTTCTTGATCTGAAATTCTTAGGACAGTTGTTGAGACCGAGTCCGATGGTTACGAAGAGATTCTCGTCGATTTCTGTCGGAACCTCGGCTCGTTTTAGTGATCGGAAGCTTTGGCTGAAGCGAGTGACTGTGTTGGTGTCGTTGTAGGCAGGTAAGAGAGGCATGATCGGTTTGACGGAAATGCCCTTGTTGTTTCCGCCGACGCCGCAGCAAGGGGCGGATTTGTATTGGAGGATTGCGGTGGTGGTTGTGTTGTCGAACGGTGCGTTTTGGGCACTTTGGTAAGCTCTCGCGGCCATGTAGTAACGGTTTGGTGGTTGGTCACCGGTTATGAGGACGTCGGTGGTTTGGCCGGGGCCGAGAACTATGACGTTGGTGGTGAAGGGTTTTAGGTATGACGCGTCAGCTCCGACCACCGTGAACTTGTGGTTAGCCACCGTGAAGAAAAGCGGTTGGTTCAACGCGGAGTTTATTACTCGTAGTAGTATGGTCTCACCAACATTTATGGGTACTATTGTCGTATCTGTAACAAAAATATGATATAATAAAAAAAAATTAATATACTTATTTGGATCTTTTGGGGTAATGCTTTTGTTTTTTCCTTAAAAAATATTTATTTGAGTAAAATATAATATACTAAATTCAGTTATGAGTTATGACAGTTGAGAAAGAAACCGGAAAAGTAATAGTATGGATATTAAGCAATTTTTTTGGACGGTTGATTTGAGATAAATGAATTTTTTTGTACGTAAGTGAAAAGAAATTGAAATATGTAAAACCTTGAGAAGAGCATTTATAAAGATCGCCTGGTTGGCCATTGATGGTGTAAGCGTCGGAGTTATTCGGAGCTGCTCCGGTTCGTATAGATTCTCTCAACACATCAACCGGATTTGCGTCCCACCATTCACCTTAAAGAATTATAAATTACCAAAACCAAAATCTCAACAGTTGTATTGAAGTTTATTATGTAATCAAGATTTTATAATTAATTTTTACCAAGAAGGAGTGGGACGTTGCGGTGTGGATTTGGGAATGGGTAAGACGAACCAGCCGGAGGAAGGACGAGAAGTGAACCGTAGACCGTGGCTCTAAGCCACGAACTATGAGCATGCCACCAAAGTGTACCTTCCTGTCCTTGGATTGTAAACCGGTACGTGTAGCTTGATCCCGGTCTGATTGGACATTGTGTAACAAATTCCGGTCCGTCAGCCCAACCGGTTCGCATTTGTCTCACACCGTGCCTGTAGATAGCCCACATCAAACAAACAATTCAATATTAGCAAAGAAAACGACAACAAAATAACATTACGTGATTTTGGTTTCATCGTATTTTTACCAGTGGATTGTAATGTTGTACCGGGCCCGGTTAATGACTTTGACGACGAGAGTATCACCGTTGTTGACTACAAGTTGTGGACCGGGAAACATTCCGTTGACCGTGATACTGTTGTGTGTTTCACATAGTCTCTTCACCTTCGTTGCTTGTATCTGCATATATGATTACATATGTAAACATAATTACACATATCTATATCATTCTTTACATTTTAGTTAAAAGATTAAAACTACATAATTGAAATGAGATCATACGATGAACTCGTGGTGGTGTGCTTTGTTGGCTTCTGCCATGGAAGTGAAAAGAAGGATGACCGCGAAAGAGATGAAACAGAGGAAGCTCTTGATTAGCTCCATACTGATACAATTTCTATAGACTTCTTTCAACGGCAGAGGGTTAAGATATGATTTGTTGAAGAAGTGGGAATGTGTTGTGTGCTGGGCATTAGAATGGGGTTTATATAGGGAGATCAAAGAAATTTCAATTTTAAACTTGGTGGATTATCTCTTTACTATATTTATTTATTTTTTAGTTCTTTTGAAGATTATCTGAATTTACCAGCGGAAAAACATATGTTGTTTATGGTTGGAGGATTAGGTTTTGATTTAATTGAAGGCCAAAACTTGGCTTTGTACTATAAGAGTAGTTGCACCCACTGCCTAGTTATAAAAAATTAAAACATTAGAATGGTAATTACGTCTCTTCAATTCGTGGTTAACACGCTTTTTCTATTGACTTTGGATGTAATATACCATAATTGCCATAAACATGGTACACATGAATTATATTAAAAGATTCTTGTTTTGGAGCCATCAAACCGATCAAACTATTTGGAGATGTGTACAGTGGGTTGCCAACAAAATTTAAGTACGCAATGTTGCGAAGTCTATCTATACATATCAAACTCTTCAGGGCTCAGGCTTAGGCTCATACAATTAACCTGCATGCATCAATGCACAGTGTTGTAATTGATTTGTATCTATTCTCTATACTGCACATTTTTTTATTGGCATTAGATTTTATCTTAATAATAAGGCTTGGGGTAATTAGTCGTTCTAAAATTGGATACGGTATATTATGAGTGCTATGCTTTCACATGTATCCAGATTAATTACGACTCATTATTTATTATGCTAGTCAATAACCAAAAAGAAAAAAAGAAAAAAAATGCTAGTCTTTTCCGCTATTAATTGGATCTTGATCCGCTCCGAGTCTGACCAACAAAATGGGATATTGATCCGGTTTGGATTGTTCGGTCTTAGTATAAGAAAATCGAATAACATTATCGGGATAATAGGTACACAATATGTTGGGCTCTGCTGAAACTCAAATTCATGCTCATAAAAATCAAATTGACTTAATGTATATTAATATTTAAATATCACAAATTATCTTGTACATTTATTCTGCAAGATAGGACATTTCTTGTTTTGGCATTATGCCATTGTATGATAAATTAATAACAGCTTTATAATGTCATAAACTATCGGCAGTAATCAGTTGCTTTAGTTTACGATGAATTACCAATGATAATTTGTCGCTATTCACGTGATTCCAATGGTAAAGATGCGTCGTTGTTTCACCAAAGAATTTGTAACACTTTCATGCAACTTTTCTTATTTTATCGTTAAGTTTGATGTTTTTAATTATTACTCTATCATTGTTAGTTTTTCTTTTTATATATCGCATATTCTTTATTTAGGCAAAAGAATGACACAGACTCAAAAAAAGATAACCATTACAAGGAAAGCTCATCTAGATAAACGAATTGAACCCTGAAACCCGAATATGCGTTACTAATCTAAGTTTCGGGTTATCAATCATTACTCTGCAACATATTTACGGAGAATATGTGTATTGCCGTAAGTTTATCAGTAATTTATTCTATTTTCGATAAATATATTCGTTGCGAATCGACATGATTTTTTTTTATTGTAGCGGTTTTATTTTGGTCCTGATTTTAAACTATTATTTGGCTTGAAAAATATATTCCTATATAAAATATTGATATTTATATAAATCGAAGAAGGAAAACGTGTATAAATAGAATTTGAAGTAGTAGTTCTTGAATCTTTATGTGGCCACCTACATGCAACTGTATAATACCTAAACAAAGACGAGTTAAGCGTATGTCTAAGTCCTCTTATCATTTCAATTTTTTTAAACAGTCTTTAATTTAAAATCTTTTAATATTGGATGTAAAGTCGAGTTTAAGGTTATGTTTGTTGAGAATTGTATATTTTTAGATCAAATATAAATAAAATTTGAAAACTTCAAGTACGAAGGAAATGTGAGAAAAAAAAGAGAAAAAAAAAAGGTTTGGGAAGTTTTCTTTTGCTTGCTAAGATAATCATGGGGTTAATAAAACTAAAAATATAAAACATTAGGCATTGATAAAAAGGTATTTTAGGTGGCTTTTGTCCGTATAACAGACTAACAGTTTTGACCTTCCCATTTGAATTTGTAAAAATTGATTGTTGTTTTCATACTTACACAAAAAAAGAGACATAACATAAGGTCAATTTCGATGCTGCTTCGCCTCTTTTGAGATTTTGCTTGTTAGTGGATAAACATGATATCATGATACAGTCAGTTATATATTAAGGAGATGCAAAGCTTTATATGAAGGGAAATAGGAATAGATAACCTTATCGAGACATCATATTAATCAAATAGCCATAACAAGACTATGGCTAGAATATTTCTTATAATTTCTGTATTATTCCCAAAAACTCCTTGGTTAGCTTTCTCTCTTCACCCTCTTCTTTTTTCTTCTTCCATCGATGGCTGTTCATTTTAGATTCTGAAATTCTTTTTTTTTTCTTCTTATTCCATCAATGATTTGGTGTCTGTATCTTCAAATTATTTTCATTGTCTATAGTCAGTTTCAATTCTCTGATTGTTGGAATAGTTTCTACGACGCTCTTTATTACACCACTAGATAATATAGTATAGAAAATTTTCTGTCCCATGCCACCTTATTTTATTTTTTTCAGAAGGCTATTTTCGTCCAAATATTATTTTCATTGTTACTTGCTGAAATAAAAAAAATACATGGCTATATTCTTAAATATGTTACTCAATATGGTTACTCACTAAATTAACCCTTATATGAATGAAAAAAAAAAAAAAAAAAACTTATGACTTATGAGCTACGAATCAACCGTAACAGCACTACGTAAAAAGTTTAATATTATCATCATTATAACGCAAAAAAATAAGAGTTGGTTTTATATATAGTTGATAGCAAAAAGATTGGCTTGAAGCTTACGTAAAAATGATTATTGTTTTATTAATGTTCAAAACAGTAAAAGTGATTTAAGGTAAACAAGATGATTCCTCTAACCGCCTATAATACACCATTTGTTTCAACTTTCAAGTTTCAACCCCTATATTCTTGTCTCAACAATAACACCTTTTTCTTTAACCGAATCTAGCTAGCTCTCTCCACCTACATGTTGTAAAGAGTTTCCTTAATCTTTGTATATATATATTTTAAAAATCTAGCTACTCCAAATTTTTTCGTATATATATAATATCACCGGAAGAATTTGTTTTATAAGAATAATTTATACGATGCATGTTTCAAAACAATTGATTATTTTGCAAATGTAAATTTTCATGCTTATATTTTTGTAAAAGAAAACACATTATTTTTGTTTTCTTAGCATCATTTTGCAATATATATGTATGTATGATGTTTGATAGAAAAAGAAGCTGAAATGCTGTATAAACGCAAACGCAAATGCAAAGTAACGCTCAAGTAGTCAAGTCCTAAAATCTTTCCAAAGTTGAGTACTCCAACTCTGCAGAACAAAAAAGTATAGCCTTAGTACGTAATTTCATCATGTTATTTTGAAATTATTGATTGATTTTTCTGATGCATTCATTTGGGCTTGTGCCTTGCGCAAAATATACATGCATGGGAGCTACACGAGTCGCGATTAGTCTGGATTCTGCTTCAATAAATCTGACTAAACAATAAAGAAAAGACAAAAAAAAAAAAAAACTAATTTATTTTGTGAATCCTACGAGACTTAAGTAGGAGTTCTGACTTCTGATTTTGAATTGTCAAAACCGTGTATGCTTACGTAAATATCTTTGACAATAACGATCCGAAAGGAAATAAAAGTGGGAAAAGTAAACATCATGTTGTTAAGAAAGGAAGAAGTACATGAGAAGAATATTGGGGACATTGATTGGTCACCAAGTAATTAGTAATTATGTTTGGTGGAGTTAGTTAGTGTCCTCTTCTTTGGTATCTTACTATCTCTAATCTCTATGTGCTAAAATCTCTGAAAATGACATCGGACGTTCAGAAACTAGCCGTACCTTGTAGTGGTAGATAACAAAGTGAAATTGACCCCGCATCTGCAATTAAGTTCAGAGTCAACATGCTTTACTCTTCTCGATATCGTGTTTCTCTAATTATAACACATTTTACGTCGGGTTCAAAACCCCAAATTAATTCCGGAAATTTTTCTTCACATTTGCAACCCAAAAAAAAAAAAACTGGAAAACAAAACATATAAACATAACAAAATATCCTCTCTTTTTTTTTCAGAAAATATCTTCACTACATTATTTGAGAAAGTAAAATGTATTACGTTTAAGTTTTCACTATCGTTCTGAGAAGAACTTAAAGCAATTATGTTCTTTGACATGGAGGTGTGTGATGTATCTGATAAATGATGATAGCATAACTGTTACTTTTACACATTGCTTAATTAATCATATATATATTAATAGCATGAGAAATGGTATGATGTTTCTTTGGTTAATTGGTTCCCTTGGAATCTTAATTTCATTAGTCAAAAGTGGGTACGAACCCTAACTAGGTTCACATTGTTCGGTCAATTTGTCTAACCTCTCGTTACAAGTGTGATTATCTTCTTTGCACAAAAGAGAGAAGAACCCTATTTTCTTTCGATTTTCACGGTTAAATACATTTTATATATTTACCTCACCAATTAGACTCCGGAAAATATTTCACAAGAGAGAAAAGCTCATTCCACGAATATACACCTCATCTCATCTCATGTAATGAAGATTGAAAGCAGGTCACCAACATAATATCTAAGAAAGAAATCAACTCAGTGACTTTGACCCCAAAAAAAAAAAAAAAAAAAAATTCAGGGGAAAAAAAAAATATTCGGATCTTAATTAGACTTCATTTTGGTAACCGAGTTTTTTAGACTGAACCCCAAAATAAGCGTGTGGCGGGCTTATATTCTGGACCAGATTATTACTAATTCGTTCCGGTCATGCAGTTCATTGCCCAGCCCAAGCTGATATTCTCACATGCTAAGGAGAGAGTTGATTCCATAATATGAGAATCTGGACCAAGTCCTGGCCTCAAGAAACTACTAATTTCATAACAACTTGAAATCAAGAAAAAAAACTTTGTACTCCGCAAAGCTAGATCCGCTTGCCTACAATTCTTGTGTGTAGTTTCTCAAATTTGTTATCAGTTACTAATATTTTGAAAATGTATTCAAAGCAAACACAAATATGTTATGATACTAGGCCATCAAAAAGCAAATGTGATCGACAAAAAAAAAAAAAAAAATACAAAGCTCGACATGGAAGATGGAACATTCTCCAATGTAACAGATTCAGCAAATTGTTTTTTTTTTTTTTGACATCAAAAATCTCCATGTATTATTAAGCTGATTCAGCAAATTGTTTTGGTTACCAGAATTCATTAGTCTATAGAAATCATTATGATGAAGCAAGAACAAGGAAGACAGTAAGAAAGAAAGACATATACATCGATCACCTAACAATGTGAATGCGTACACCATGCAGCATTTTCAAATCCACACACTCTGATTTACACTATATTCATCACTAGTTAGTTTAAAATCTAACACCCATCTGTAAAAGAATACTAAAATGCAATAGAACTCAAAACATGTGGTGATGAGGGCAACAACAATAGTATTACTATTAAATAGATTCAACGAAGATGAGATCTTACAAAGAAAAACTAAGAAGGATCAGCTCCAGATTTCTGAATTGTGAACAGCGGAATACAAAAATTACAACAGAACAATGCATTTCTAGATCCAGATTTGCAGAGCTTCGTATTGAATCTATACTCAAAAACATTACCAAAAACCCTAAACCCAGACAGATTTTCACCACTATGAATTTCACGACGATCGGAATCATCAAATCAAGCTCTCAAACTCGTCCCGCGACAACGGAAGCAGCAGCCGAGGTAGCAGCGGAATTGCCGATGAACGAGAGCAATCCGGCGTTGGCAGGCTCTTGCTCGTCCAGGAACAGATCATCCGGAACCCTAAACGCCCCGTGTAAGCAAACAATCGCGACGCCGATCGTCAGAGCCGAGGTTAACAACGATCCAACGCTCGTCATAAACACGACGACAATCGTCGTCAGAACAAGCGCGAGCAAGGTCTCTCGATCGGAGAAACTACGGCCGAAGATAACCAAAGGCTGATCTGAAGATCTGAAGAGGTAGAGGAACATCCAGCCGCCGAGGAGAGAGAGGAGGACGAGGAGAGAGAAAGGATGGGAGAGGAGGGAAAACGCGAGCACGAGGGAGACGATTGCGGCGTAGTTAACCTTGAAGTAGGCGAGATTCTTACGGATCCGGGAAAAGGAATCGGTGAGGGAGTCGGGTCTTGCGAAGGAGCTCCGATCGACCAGCTCCATCCATGGACGGCGTTGAGATAGGCCGTCGCGGAGAGAGGAGGAGAGGCGAGAGAGGAAAGTGCGGAATGCGTGAGTGTTGATCGGAGGCTGAGACTGAGTGGCTTGCTGGTTGGTGACGGGGAGAGTCGCCGGAGAAGACATTGGTGTGTCGGTGCGGCGGATTGGCCGAGAGAGTGTGGATGTTCCGATTTTAGTGGAAAGTGGAAACTGAAGTTGCGGCAAAACCGCGTTAGGAAGAAGAACTTCTAAGGCCTTAACTTTATGGGCCCATAATGTTGGATCAGCCCAACATATAAAGTTCAAGCGAACGTCTTAATGTTGGGTCATTTTGATGTATAAAATTTTAAAAAATGAAATCAAATATTAAAAATTGCATTCAAATATATTTACTTTTTTTTTTTTTTTTTTTTTTTTTTTTNGTATCCAGTTATTCCGAGGGCCGAACCCGAACAGGAACCCCCGACTATCTCCTCGAGCTTTGTTCAAAGGGGTCCAGCGCCCCAAACGGAAGGGATGTTAAATCCGCTGTGGCCAAGGCTCGAACCCAGGACGGGCACTCCAGCTGGAGCTCCTTTACCACTAGACCAAGACAACTTGGTTAAATATATTTACTTTGTAAAAGAACTGTAAAAGGATACTGAAAAAAAACAAAAACGGATTTAAAATTTAGGTGGTGATACAACAACATTGCAATAATGCAGATAATATACTAGTAGTACGTATAGAAATTGGCTTACATTTAACTTGTAGTCAGTTTGTGTTTCGTTTCTTCTCAGTTTAACTTGTGCCTGTTCCATATATAAACGATTGACGTGCAAGAATGTTTTGTACTTCAAAAAAAAAAAAAAAAAAAAAAAAAATCCCCNAAATGAAATTTAAAGAAGGTTATAACTTTTGCCCAAAAAGAAGGTATATGTTATGCATTATTTGAACTTTGAAGCCTAACTAGATAAAGACGAAGAAAACATTATTGGGGTAGAATAGGCGCATCGAATATCAATATTCTTGGGGCCTAATCAAGAATATTTACTAGAAATTCGGGTTGATTTCCACATATAGCAGAATCTTCACCAGCACGTATTTTATCAATTACATCTCCTTTCAATGGTCTCTAGTTAGCATCTAATTCCTTCTTTCTTGTACGTTATCCAATAATTTTTCAGGACTATTATTACATTTCAAATAAAGAGGCGATTCGTGTAGCTCTATATTTTATGTTATAAGTCAAATCAGATCCATGCTTTTGTATTGAACGATTTGCACACTTCCAAATCCAATTATTATTTTGGTCATCTTCCAAATCCATTTAGTTTACTTCTTAGCTTAACCTTTTGAAAAAGAAAAGAATAATTATTTTCTTCTTTTTGTTTTATTTCTTCTACTCATCTCTATATATATACATGATAAATATACCATACATCTAAAAGGACAACAAGATCTTCACGATCATTGCTCCAATGGCCTCTTGTGACTCACCTGATGCATTCTCTTGGCTTCAAACTCTTCCTCCTCTCTCTCAATGGAATAGAAATTCAATGTCCATGTGCATTTGCTCTCCAAATTCAATACATCCATCTTTGAACTTCTCTCTTACTCGTAGCCCTCATTCTCCAAACACATTCACCTTCTCTATAATAGCCAATTTCAAGATTCCTATATCTCTCTTTGTTTCAAAACCTCTCAGAATCATTAGCTCTAATTCAACTAAGTTCCTCAATGAAAATGTCATCTCTACTCTATTGATGGGATTTGTTGACGTTGTGCTCAACTATAACGCTAAGAGAACCACTTATTCATTCCAAATCCAAAACCTCACCTCCACTTCTAACCTCAAAGACGTTTTCAACCTCGCGTTTTTCACTTTCGTGTTCCTCATCTGCATCTATGAAGCGCCCACGAGTCTACGGACAACTTGTCTAAAAACGGTGAAAGATCAACTGGTTACTTGTAGGTCAAGGCAAGGATCTAAGTTGCTCATGGTGCAACTAGGCTCTAATCTCGAAGAACAATGGATGAGATCGCTGAATCTCGCAATAACCAACTGGATCATCGAGATCAAAGCGTTTCAGCATCTCAAGTCTCCTTCTCCTTTGTTTTCTTATGCTTTCTCAACTCAAGGTTTGTGGAAAGTTCATATGTATTGTCCTGTGATTGCAATGGAAATGGAGAGCGTAAATAGTGCTTTAACGGACGAGAGATTGTTCTTCTCGCTCAACTATCATCAACTCGAAGGTGTGATCCAATTCAACCACAAGATTTACGTTCGTGAGAAATGGTTTAACATCGCAGTGAATATTGACAACGTCAGGTACTATCGTCTTTATATAAACCCCTTCTTCCCTTTTTCAGTCTAAACTCTACAATCTTAATTATTAGTTTTTTTTTTTTTTTTTTTTTTTTTTTTTTAAAAAAAGGGGGGANCGACATAATTAGGCTTGTGAACGAGACACTTCTGTCGGAACGCGGCATGGGAGAAGAAGAAAAACATTTTCCTTCACGAATATCATTGCAACTAACCCCAACGGTTCAATCAAACATCCTAATGGTCTCCGTACAAAAATCATCAGAAAACCCATTAAGAGAATTCGAAGTAGAGAAAGGCATAGAAGCAACGATAGAGCCACCAAACACTTTCTTTGGACTCAAAGTCTCAGCCAACGAGAGCACAACGAAAAGCATGACACCGTGGAAATTCGAGGAATCGGTTCATGGTTATAGCGCCAATCTCACTTGGTTTCTACATGACGCTGACGATGGAAGAGAAGTTTCTTCCTCTAAACCATCGAAGGTCTCGATGATGAACCCTCGAGCTTGGTTCAAGAACCGGTACTCGAACGCGTTTAGGCCGTTCACGAAGCAAGGAGGAGTAGTGTTTGCAGGAGACAGTTATGGGCAAAGCGTTTTGTGGAAGGTAGATAAAAGGGCTAATGGGAAACTGATGGAGTTTGAGATTAAAGGTTGCGTTTGGTTGACTTATTGGCCTAATAAGCATCATACGTTTTATAGTGATACTAGAAAGTTGGAATTTAAGGAGATGCTTTACCTCAATCTTCCTTAGATTTTATTTTAACTTTGTTTGGTTATGGAGGATAACTTATCCTAAATAAATTCATCTACTCAGTCTTTTAGAACTATATGTGTTGTGCTTTTTCAGTTTGGTGTTTTTCTGATCTTTATAATAACCATGGTAGTATTGAACTTCGGACAAATTCTGGCGATAATTAATGTATAAGTTAAGCTATTGATGCTTTTAAATGAGTGATCGTCGACATTTTGTTTAGCCAAATTAATGTCTAAAATTTATGGATTTGTGACTCCTGTCCTGCCTGACATAACTGAGACTTCTATGCTTCGTGGCTATCTTATCTTCACATAAAGCAGCATTTTTTTGTTTTCATTATCGTCTCACATGGAACCCACATTTTTAGATAGTCGACATGACAGATTTTGAAAAAAATATTGAAATCGTGTATATAAAACTAAAAATAACTCGGATGGAGTTTAAACTTTAAACTCGATCGAAATGTGTCAAAGCGTTTCTGATGACTTTACGCGCGTCTTTACCAAACCAAGAATTTTTTAATTTTATTTTTGTTGAACTATAGAAATTTCGGTATCAAAGAACAATCAAGTCGCATATTAAAGAAAGAGAATAATAAAATCGCATATATTCCATAGTTTTTATTTTTCAGTTGTCATTATCCATATAATTTGTTCTCCCTCGAATACTGTTGATTCGTAGGAAATTGGTGGATCTAACAAACATTTAAAAAGAAATTTAGGTGTATTATTTTTCAAAAAAAAAAAAGGTGTATTATTAAGGGTGAATTAGGCTACTAGCAATATTGAACTCTAAAATGAAGCTTATAGCCATATGGATTTTAAAATTAGTTAGGGGAAACACACGCGCTGGGAAAAGTCTGAAAAATCCCTCGTACATTGGGTAATCCGTAATTGCTGCTGATATCATAGTATTAAGCCGTCCACGAAGCCGAGCTAAACTATCACGTCACTATCCTAAAACTTATTTAATAAAGTAATTCAAAAATGAAAATTCTTCATATTAATTTTGTGGATAGGAATGGTCGAAGTAGACTGTAAAAGCATGTATTCTATACCATATTTTCTTGTAGAAAACAAAAATTGCATCACAATAGTAGAATAGTACAAAGCCGTAGCAATAGAACTTATACATTACAAAAACTAGTATACTACATATTTGTATAGTGCAATATCGTTATTCCCGAGATAGTACATGATAGTCATGGTACATAGAAATTTTACAGAAAACAAGCTATATAAATTAACTATTGAGGAAGTCCTAACACGAACCAGACAAACTGTACACTGCATAGTGTTAGCCACATACATTAAAAACCAAGAGGATGATACGTAACACACAGAAGTGTTCGTACTCATACAGCTTTTCCGGTAATCCAAGCTACTCCATTGGCACCTTCCCTGTTTCAAACCTTAGATGATTCAGCATCTCCCATAGTAAGGTAAAAAACAGCTGCAAAGGCTTGACGGGTAGCTTGCATCGATTTGCTCTTGTCCGCTGAAATATATTGAATATGAGAAAATCACCATGGGCGGAAAAGATCAAATATGTATAACACCTCATTCCAAAATTAAGCAAATATCTTTCCATTTATATGAGTTCATAAATTTTAGTATTTTACCGTGCTCGCTTCAATACAATGGAAAGCAGCTTCGTCATACCACCCAACAAATGGGAGTATTGTCCCCTGAACATCTCAATCACACACTCAGAAGCTTGCAAAATTGTTGGAATTAATGAGTAAACAATTTTTCATTTCAACTAGAGCCTGTACAAACAATATTTATTGTTATTGTTATATTTTCCTGTAAGAAGGCATTATGCTAGAGAAGACAGCTTAAGGACCTATATCAGAGATTCAGAGATGGTTAACTGAGATAAACAAGAAGGCTTTATATATATATGTCATGTGGTAGGGGGAGGCAAAAACAAATTTAGGTAAAGAAGAACAGATGATCGACCTTTTCTGTTTCAACATATTCAAACCTTTTATGTTCCAAAGATACTCGATAACCACTTATCCAATTAATGAAGTCAAAATTAACAGTCCATACCATTGAAACGTGGATATACTATGGAAGACAATATTATGGAATGGGAAGATTGCAAACAATATTGAACTATGGTTGCTAGGCTAAGTGACAAGATGGTACAAAAATCCTAACGCTTTCCAAAAAAACAAGCACCTTAACCAAAACGATAAATATAACACATACATACTATGCATAATAAGCACATGAAAGAGAGCAACAAAGACTGGAAGACTGTAATAGAGAAAAGTTTATTACCTACACGGATGTGTTCTTCGCCTCAAGGAGAAATAAGAGCTAGTCTCGCAATATATTGCAGCTGCAATATGAACACTGGTTAGTAAACCACAACCACTCCGCCATAGAACACATACAAGGTCAAATCGTCGGGACTCAAATTATTTGACCCCTTTCTTCATTCCTCGAATCATGACTGCACTCCAAATTCCAGATATTACTAAAGTAAAATCTCCAATCATTTGTTATTGCAAGAAGAGAAATTGAAACTACCGGCCAAGCAGCGCCTCCAAAGCTTTAAATCGGTGATTATAGCTGATCGCATTATCCTTCAATTCCGATTATAAGTATATGAGATCGCAGTAACTCTCACAATTGTATTTGGATTTTCGATTATCGATTTTCCCCAATTTACTTACAGCAGTTTCTCGGCTTCTCTCAAGCCGACCTTATTTTAATCAACCAAACGCAAGAAGGTTATTTTGGGTAATATTGTAATTTATACAATGTGTACTCTAGCCAATCTTCTCTTATGGCTACTTTGTTAATTCCCACTTTTTTTATGGTTATCCTTTACAATTTCCCTATTATTAATTTGCTGGCGATATTAAAAAAAAAAAAAGAAGAAAAACGAGAGCCACGTCTTTGAATTTCACGCGCGAGATAGCAAATCAAGTGTGTGTGTGTGTCTATTCCGCTCTCGCTCTAGAGAGTAGAGAGCGATGCAATTAGCTGACGTGTACCCAAAATGAAGCCCACCACCAATGGGCTCCTCGCTTCTCAATCTTCCTCCTTCCCGTTTCCGAGATTCCGCGGCCAACCTCCGACTATCTACACAGACAAGCAGAAGAAGAATCTTCCAAAATTCGTCACTCTTTCCCTCGCTTCCGATTCCGATGTTTCCTCCTCCCGAGTCGCCTGCTCTCGCCGCGCAATTCTCATCGCACCACCGCTCCTCGCCGCCGCCGCTTCGTTGTGGCCGTCTATTGCCTCAGCCGCTAGTGATGTGATTTCTTCCCCCGCGACGGAGAGCTTGGCGGAATCAGCACCACTTCCTCCTCATACCGCCGATGCTCCTCCGCCGCCTGTATCTGTAGCGAAGGAAGAGGCGATTACCTCTAGAATCTATGACGCGACGGCGCTCGGTGAGCCTATGGCTGTTGGGAAAGACAAGAAGAGAGTGTGGGAGAAGCTCCTTAATGCGAGGATCGTATACCTCGGAGAAGCGGAACAGGTGCCTACAAGAGACGACAAGGATCTCGAGCTCGAAATCGTGAGGAATTTGAGGAAACGATGCATCGAGAGCGAGCGTCAGTTATCTCTGGCTTTGGAATCGTTTCCTATAGATTTGCAAGACCAATTAAACCAATACATTGATAAGAGGTTTGCGTCTACTTCCTTTGCTGCAAGCGATTTTTTCTTGCTTCTCTGCATGATTGCATCTCACCATCATTTCGCAAATTGCAGTATGTTTCTGGTTCCAATTGTTCTTGAATTGGTTGCAGGATTGACGGAGAGGCATTGAAGTCGTTTGTGCCACATTGGCCGGCTCAACGTTGGCAAGAGTATGAGCCTCTTTTTAGCTATTGTCGTGATAACGCAGTCAAACTCATTGCTTGTGGCACTCCCCTGAAGGTAATCTTGGAGTAGCATTGTATTGCTTTTGTGCACTTAGTTGATAGTTTTGATTTTGTTGTAATCAGTTCTTTGGTTTGGCTTTGTTGATTGATGCGAACTGAATGCGCATTGCTACATTTGATGCAGGTTTTAAGAACTGTTCAAGCTGAGGGAATCCGTGGACTTACAGAGCCTGAGCGTAAACTATACACTCCTCCTGCTGGTTCCGGGTTTATCTCAGGGTTTACTTCCTTCTCACGTAGCTCTTCGCTCAATATGAATCCTTTAACACAGATTGTTCCGTTTGGACCGAGCTCTTATTTATCGGCGCAAGCTAGAGTTGTTGAAGACTATACAATGTCACAAGTTATTGTACAAGCAGTTGCAGACGGAGGTGGGACTGGTCTGCTGTTAGTGGTGACAGGGGCAAACCATGTCGAGTATGGGTCACGAGGAACGGGATTGCCGGCAAGGGTCTCAAGGAAGATTCCGAAGAAGAGTCAGCTCGTTGTGTTGCTTGATCCTGAGAGACAGTTCTTGAGGAAAGAAGGTGAGTCTCCAGTTGCTGATTTCTTGTGGTACTCTGCGGCCAGACCTTGCAGCAGAAACTGCTTTGACCGTGCAGAAATCGCTCGGGTGATGAATGCAGCTGGTAGGAGACGTGATGCCCTTCCCCAGGTAGATTTTCTATGATTGCTTCAGTGAGACTGGCTCTCCGTGTGATTGTTACTTACTGCATCTGATATTCTTGTGATCTTATAGTAAAATTATCTTCATTTAAGCAATGATTTTATTTTGCCCTGTTTCTTTTGCTTTTGAGAGTTGTCTTCAGAGTTAGTAGTTAAGTTTTACTTCTCACTTTGCTTTTATGTCATGAGTTCATGATGATGTACCTTTTTCCATTGTTTCTAGGACATTCAAAAAGGATTAGACCTTGGTCTGGTGTCACCTGAGATTCTGCAGAATTTCTTTGATCTGGAGCAATATCCTCTTATTGCAGAGCTTACACAGAGGTTCCAGGTACATTCATTCCGAAGATATTCCTATATTTTATGTTTTTTTTTGGGCTAAATTATATGTTATAGCATCCATAACATTCCATGGTGCAATGTCTTGTCCTGTATTTATCTTCTAGAGTTAATGATAGCTTCAACTGGTTGATGAGATGTCACTTATGGTAATCCACTTTGTTTACAGGGTTTCAGAGAGAGGCTGTTGGCAGATCCCAAATTCCTCAACAGATTAGCAATTGAAGAAGCTATATCGATAACGACGACACTTGTAGCTCAATACGAGAAGCGGAAAGAAAACTTCTTCGAAGAGCTCGACTATGTGATAACCGATAGCGTAAGAGCATCAGTCGTTGATTTCTTCACGGTTTGGCTGCCTGCACCGACCTTGTCTTTTCTCTCATACGCTGATGAGACAGCTAGGCCAAACAGCATAGACGCTCTAAGAGGCCTCCTAGGATCCATACCTGACAATGCGTTTCAGAAAAGTCTTGGTGGGAAAGACTGGACTCTGAATCTTAGGATTGCTTCGGTTATCATCGGTGGCTTGAAGCTTGCTGGTGTTGGAGTTGTATCCAGTTTTGCAGCTGTGGGATCTTCAAATGCTTTGTATGCTATACGGAAGCTCATCAAACCAGAACTGGCTGCTTCTGAGCAAGCTAAGAGGTCTCCTATGCTGAAGACGGCTGCTGTGTATGGAGGTTATCTGGGAACATCTTCGAATATCCGTTATCAGGTATGAGAGAAAATAATGAAATGTAGTTAAAGTTACTTTATGACAGCGGGAATATATTATCAACTTTGAATTTCTGTGTCTAAAAATGAAATTAACTTCAATTGCAGATAATTGCTGGACTAATAGAGCATCGCATTTCTGACGAGCTTTCTTCTCAACCTCTACTTGTAAACATGATTTCATTTGTTGTCCGAGTAGCAAACTCCTACTATGGAACTCAGGTCAGAGTTAGGCCTATACTATGATCTCATGACTTTCTCAATTAAAACATCTCATATTCGTTTTTTGGTTAACTGTAGAAATGCCCTTTTATTCCATTCTCCCTTTTTTTTTTTTTTTTCGTAAATACACAGCAATGGATTGATCTTGCGCGCTCTACTGGTCTGCAATCTCAGAAAAGTGTCACAGCTTCAAACCAATAGCAAGAGGCTTTGAATCAATCCACAGTGGAAATTGCGGAATACAGTACTACCGAAAAGGCAACAACTATCGATGATCTCAAGAATCAATGATATATATGCAGCTATTCTACATGGTAAATGTTCATAAAAGCTTTTGATCGTCTCGGAGGGAAATGTATCTTCACGTGAGTTGTAATTTTTGTGTCTTAGCTTCTGGGAAATAATGATTCTTAATAATAATTTCTTCAAATTATTAGTCTTGTTGCTCTCCCGTTACAATATGAAACTCTAAGAGGAATAGAGGATACATGTAAACAAGCAATTATTTATGATTATTGTGAAGCAGTAGTATTAAAAATGTTGAGATCCAAACCAGATCTGTTCCATTTCAGGTTAGCAATGTCTTCAAGCTCCTTCATCATCTCTTGTGTCAGATGATTCTTCCAATCTCCAACCACACCTTTCCTGAAGAACATCTCATACTTAGTCCCACTCCAGTGAACTCCTTCTCCTCTCTCTTTACTTGAATTCCTCAGATTCTCGAAGCTGCACTCTTCCACGACCTTCTCCACCATCGTCTTACACCCCAAGAACTCGGCGATCCTCCTCACGTTTTCTTGTGGGTTCGCTTTCAGATCTTCGTAAGTGAGGAACAGCACACGGTCTCTTGCTTTCCAGAACTCAAGGACGTGTTCGAAGTAAGGACCTGCCGGGACGAGCCCTTTGCAGAACTCATCGAAAGCTTCTCGGATCGAGATCTCTGTCCCGAACTTGTTGTTGTAGAGATGCCAAAGAGAGACGAAAGTGTCTGCTGGATGACGAGCTATGTAAATGACTCTACATCCTGAGGTCTTGACAGTCTCCGGTAAAAACGAGAGAGGAAGATGAGTGTTGAACACTCTAGGAGAAGAAGAGATCTTTGTTATGTCCTTTGTTGGATTTTCGCCAAACACCTCGATCTCCAAAAAGGGCACGACCTCGTGAGGATTGAGATGATTCAGATGGTCATGGTCGTCGTTTAGTGTTGAGCTGTGGCGGAGAATGGAGGAGGTTAGGGCTTTGAGCCAAGTGGTGCCGGTTTTAGGGAAAGAGGCAAGGATTATGTCGGAAGGAAGAGGTGTGTAGTGTGCTATAATGGCTTCCGAGGCAGTGGTGAACTCTGGTTTGAACCAGAAGCCTTTGTGTCTAATGCGTTGACTATCGACCCACCACTTCACTTGTGGTGGTGGTGAGATTTTGTCTTGCTGTGGAGTGTCCATAGAGAGAGAGAGAGAAAGAGAGTGATGTGTTTTAGGCTTTGAAGAGTTTCGATCATTTAAGGACTTGGGAGGCTTTGCTCATATAGAATAAACACTTGGGAGGTTTTAGTCTCATTTAGAGACACGAAGTATGAGCTTTTGTCTGTTTTTGTACTAAATTGTACCCGTTACGATTAGATCTAGATCACATGCTTTAGCTACCAAACACATTCCAAAACAAAATTAAATACTATCAATTATTTTGTTTTTAAGTTGAGATCCATTGCATGCTTTTAATTACTTCAATATTCTTTATGTTCACGTGAATGCTTTATTTCCCACAATATTCTTGTTGTCAGTTAAAAGTAAACAATACAAAGTCAAATTATTTCCCATGAATGTGTAAAAAAGTCAAAAATATTTCAATTGGAAATTAACAGAAACCCTTTATCAAAAAAAAAATTAACAGAAACCGTAACAGATCATTTCAATTTCGGGTGACCAATCATTGTCGAAGACGGAAAGACAGACTGTTGAACCTTTTTTTTTTATAATTAAGAGATTATATATTTTTTTTGTTGAATAATAATCCTTTACCCAAATGTAAAGTGAGAGTAGAGTTTAATTCAACTGAGTAGTCAATAATTATCATCGTCCGTCTCCTCTGGTTGCAGGAAATATCCAAAACTTTTTGGATTTCCTGAAATCAGATCAAAGATGGGTAACGCTCTTACGTTTCTCTACGGAAAATGCTGCAAGCCCACGACGACCAATGAGTCTCTCGGTCCTCACGGAGTCTCCGCCGCCACCGTCGGTGTTTCAGCTCTCGCTCACGATCTCTTCAACTTCGAGATCACTTCCCAGGTTCTTCACTTTCTCATTGAAGCCGCTAAATATCCTTTGATCTGCTTCCTCTGTCAGCCACTTTATTTGTTTTTCCAGTGATCTTGAGCAGATTAAGTGAATTTGAAACTTCTCTTAATTAATTACTAGATTTTATTCAAAGGATCTTTAGCTAACCTACGGTGGTTTTCAGATATTGTAACATAGTTATGCAATTGGGTTTTGTCGTATTGGTTATATTGATCCATCCGAAATTGACCGTGACCTGGTAAATTTACTTCTAGGTTCCTGAAGGACTTGGGAGGTACGTTGCATCGTCTAAGAAAGCTCAAGCAAAATGGTAAAACTACAACAGCCTTATTTTTTACTTGTTTCTTGTAGTAGAAATATGTGAAAATTTTTGCGTAATCAATCTGCTTGCTATGCCCGTCTATTCTAAACATTGTGAAGGTATAGAAAAATACTTGTGGCATGGAAGCAGGCAAAACCTCCACCACAGACGGCAGAGGATGCTTCTAGGCTTGTTATTGAGATCTTACAAAGGAATCAGAAAGCAGATGTTGAGGTATGAATGATTGATTAGCAAGAACGTAGATTTTGAAGTTGGAAGAGATCTAAGCTAATGAGTTCTCTATGACAGGGACTTTTGTCTTTCTATGGACTTCCTTTGCCTCACAGTCTCGCTGAGCTCTCTACTGAAGCTCCTGTGGCTTTGCCTGAAGGGATTCTTTATGAATTTCAAACGCTTCCGGTTAGAGTCGCTTCAGTTCCATTTCATAAGAAGAATAAATAAAAAAACTCGATAATGTCTCTGATCAAGCTTTGTCGTGGAAAATAAGGTGGATCCAAAAGCTGTGGCAGATGGAGACACCATCACAGTGTATGTCAGTTCTTCAGATCCGGTCGTGTCATCTTCTGTTCCAAGAGAAGTACATGTTGCAGCAGCTCAAAGAGCAAAAGCACGCCAGAAGAAGGATTACACAAAAGCTGACGAACTTCACCAAAAGATCATTGATTCTGGTTACAGGGTGCTGAATATTAAGAATGAGGAAGTGCTTGCTCGGAAGTTCAGGATTAGACTACGGTAAAGTCAACTCATTTCCTTTCATGATAAGCTCAGTTAGATCTGTCATGATTTCTTTGTTTAATGTAAACCTGTTTTTGGTGATGGAAAATGAAACAGGGGAATAGATGCACCAGAGAGCCAAATGCCTTTTGGGAAAGAGGCACAAGAAGAGCTCGTGAAGATCGTTCAATGGAAAAGCTTGAAAGTGTCAGTTTATGGTGAAGATCAGTATGGGCGGTGCGTAGGAGATTTATACTGCAATGGTACTTTTGTACAGGTAATTAAAGTATTAATCTTTCTCTTCTTTGTTTTCCTCATGTACTGATTAAACTGTTTATCATTACGTAGGAGACAATGCTAAAGAAAGGTCTTGCTTGGCATTACGTAGCTTGTGACAAGCGCATGGTTCTCGCAAAGGCAAGATTAGTAAATCTTGTGTTCTATATACTTGCAACTTACAAGTCTTTTTAGTTTCTTTGGCATAGTATTTTATAATATTTTTCATTCTTTTGATGTGAAATTAGTGGGAGAAGGAGGCAAGGCAGAACCGTATTGGTTTGTGGGCTTCTTCAAACCCCGAGAAGCCATGGGACTGGAGAAAGAATAGGCGTGTGTAGATAACAAACTCTGTATGTTCCAATTTGGCATGCAAAGACAAAGTCTGAAATTTCTGTGTAGAACAATTGAGATTTATAATTATTGAAGATTTTCTTTTAATTTCTCGGTCTCAGTTGGTGAAATATATTTGATGAAATATATCACAAATTTGCAAATTGATCAAATCAGCAAATTATTCATTTTTTATATTTTAAGATTTAAGTTAATTAAAATTAAACTTTGCAAAGAAAAGATAAATGAAATATAATACAACTAATGTCCATATAACCTTGTTTGTCTAGTGTATAATAAGGTGGATCCAAAAGTTGTGGCAAAGAGAGATGCCATCACAATGTATGTCACATCTTCACCAGAATACTCTACTTGTGCATTTGGATTAAATGTTTTTTTTTTTCCCGAAAAAAAACAAGTTGTGGATAAATTTCTTATTGCGAATCAAGAAGTTTACCAAACCAGCAGAAAAGCGTTTTCAAACCGGGGAAGATGCATTTGTATGGATAAAGTTTCATGGATGGAGTTGAAGACAAGGAAGATTTTGTTTTGGACACATAACATGAAGAATATGGATAAGATTGCATAGATGTAATAGTATGGATAAGTTTGTATGAATCTGATATAATTTTGGTTAATTCAGAAAATCAGAAAATATAAATATCTAAAAACGATTATTGTTGGAAAAAAGTAAAAATTGTGAAAATTTTGACGGAGTAAACTTACAAGTCATTTGGATAAAAAGTAAAAAATTGAGATAAACAAAATAGGATAATAGAATCTTTTCATATGGTGAAAGTGCATCACAAATTCAAAATTCCTCTATAGAAAGTCAAATGGTCCCTCTTAATGTAAATTTCTTTTTATTAGACCAAAAAAAAAAAAAAAAAAATTATAAATACACACTAGAATATTTGGAACAGCAGATGCAATAGCAATATATAGCAATAGATAGAGTCAAAACCAATATTTTAAAAATGTGACATGTGTCAAGTGTGAACCGATCCTCATGAATTCTACCCCATCCGTTGTTTCTTCTTTGTTTTTTTGAAGTTGGAGAATCCCATTGACAACACCATGGCCATGATTCCTCGAGAGTCCGAGTATTCTTGAGTTTGCTCAATTAATCCAATCCATTCTTGATTTTGCTTATATAATCCCTCATCATTTGCACAGTAAGAGCCGGATTACTGTCCACAAACGACTTGAACTTATCCTCGAACGAAATTTCGTCCATGTGTGTTGTCATATACTGGCAGACAGCATCTTCGAGGATCTTGTCCGAGTGAATCTTTGCAAGCTCGAGAAAATCAAATGCTTTGAGTGAGTCCAGTGAGATGATGAGCTGGCTTCTGCAGATATCTTGGAGGTGTGGAACCTCGTACTTGTCTGCAGCTACGTAGAGACTATGCGCGTGTGTCGCCAGCTTTGTTTCCGGAAGCTCGCCGTTGTACATGAATTTAACAAACGTCTCTAGCTCATCCCGTGTCATCTCTGAAAGAGTGATTGTCTCTTTCGGCGAAGCTTTGCAATCATCTGATTCAAATACGTTCCTAAATATCTTTGATCTTGCCGCCTTAGATATTAAAATAAATATTAAGTTTAGTAGAAGTAAATACGCAATTCTTGAAACTCATATATAGTTAGAAGAAAAAGAATAATACCAAGATAAGTTTGTGGGCGGGGATTGCATCGGTTTGGTCACCTGCTTTGATCCATACATCGACTTGCCTTTGTTCTTTATAGGCGTTCATAAGTCCCCCAAAGAATTGAATCTTGTTTTCTTCTGCTGCTTCCGTCATACTCTGAAAAACAGAATATCAAGAAGTTTAAGAAACCAAACAGAAAAGCGTGGAGAAGATGCACAGGAATTAAAGGATCAGATAGTATACTAAACACACCTAAAACGATAAACTTGTATTCTTTCTTGCGACAAAAGAAAAAGGCAATGCCCTAAAACAAAAAAAAAGCTAACCGAAGAACCTTACGGGTCAAACTGGTTCAATGATATGTTAATTAATACGAGAATCAATAACAAATTTCAATTCTCCATTAGCTAGCGAGAAGACAACATTCAATAATATACAGAGCATAACATAGTGAGGACAAAGGCTGCACAAACTCTCTAATCTATAGAGCAATTATAAAACAGAAACAGACAAACAGTTCACGAAAATAGAAAAACAAAGAAGAGAGGAGAGTCATGAGACCGTGTACAAAGAGATTTCAGAGTTCCTGGATACTGGTTCGCTATTGGTTTGGAGGAGACTAATGCTACGGCTGTGTGAGAAGAAATTGAGAAAGATTCTTAAAATAAGAAGAAAAGTAACAAACCCTATATATATGTAATAATATGTGTGTGCCTGGAACTTGGAAGGTTCTCTTGAACCGCCTCGCTGATTTTTCCTTTTTTTTTTTTTTTTTTTTTTTTTAAAAAACTTTTGTAAGTAGTGGATTTTAGCATTGGACCTTAGCATATTTCAAAATCTGTAGCAAATTGATCGTCTTTATTTGTAGATAAGTTATTTTTCTTGCAGTAAAAAAAGTTAATTTTCTTGCAAATCAAGAAATTTAATAAAGCGGAAAATTCCGGAGATGCCATCATCGCTTCAAATAAGCTTCTGGTACAATGTTATCCTTATTTAGGGATCTCGTAAATGATTATTGTTGAGATGCAAACCAGATCCTTTCCATTTCAGGTCAGCAATGTCTTCAAGCTCCTTCATCATCTCTTGTGTCAGATGATTCTTCCAATCTCCAACCACACCTTTCCTGGCGATGCGATCGAGAGTTGGATCAGCCGCTTGGGGAGCTATTTACGCGCTCGAAATGTTGGATTACTGTTTTGAACGCTTCGTCATTCTCGATTTTGTTCACATAGCCCCTTATAATTTGGACAGTAAGAGCCGGGTTACTCTCCACAAACGATTCGAACTTACTCGACATAGAAATTTCGTCCATGCGTGATGTGAAATACTTGCAGACATCGTCTTCGAGGATCCTGTCCGAGTGAACCTTTGCAAACTCGAGGACATCAAACGCGTTTGATGGGTTCCAATGAGGCAACGAGCTGGTTTCTGCAGATATCTTGGAGGTGCGGAACCTCGTACTTGTCTGCAGCTACGTAGAGTCCATGGACGTGTTTCACCAGCTTTGTTTCGGGAAGCTCGCCGTTGTACATGAATTCAAGAAACGTCTCTAGCTCATCCCGTGTCATCTCTGAAAGAGTGATTGTGTCTTTGGACGAAGCTTTGCAATCATCTGATTCAAATATGTTTCTAAACATCCTCGATCTTGCCACCTTAATCAATCTCAAGTTAAAGTTAGAAGAAGTAAATACGGAATTCTTATATATATATATATATTTAGTAGAAGAAGAAGAAGAAGAGAATGATACCAAGATAATAATAATAATATACATACAGAGCATAACATACCGAGGACAAAGGCTGCACAAACTCTAATTTAAAGAGCAATTTAGAGAGAAGCGAATTGGTCACAAGGTTTCTAGAATAGAATTCTAAAAACCAAAAACAGAGAAACAGCTCACAACAAACCGAAACGAAAATCAAGAAAATAGGGGAGACCACGTACACAGAGATTTCGAGTTTTTGGGGACTGGTTTGCGATTGATTTGGAGGAGAAGAACGCCGTCGTCGGGGTGAAGAAACAGATTCTAAAAGACTAAAACTATAAGGACCCAATTTTCCCTTTTTTTTTGTTATAAATTTACCAACACATTCACTTAGTTAAAAAAAAAAAAATATTACACACCAAGTTCTTTAAATACATAATATTTTATAAATATAGATCATGTAAACTGATTGATTCTTAGATTTGGGGAGCATTATTGTCATGTTGTGAAGTTCATGAGAATACTAATTTGGCTGAAGGTGTAGCAAAGAAGATATTGGAGAGTGAGGAAGAGAGAAGGAGTGTTTACAAAGTTATGCTCTCTAATGTATATACAAGATATATAAGATCATTGAGATGGGATGAAGTAGAAAGGCTTAGAGATGGAGTTTCAGAAATCTCTGAAGCAGAAACTCTTTGTCGTAGTTGATATATTGTATTGATATAGATACTCGCCGGAAATCGCAAAATTTTCTTGATTCTTAATTGTAAATACGTGTTGGAGAACAGCCAATAAAAACGTCAAATTATGGTTTTCATAAGTAATAATAATATTATGGAGGCAGAGATTAAAGTTGAAGAGGATGGTTTTGTGTTTCTTACCTATAAACATACATTCTGTAATTTATAAAATAGATGATTTGTTTTTATGTATGCATGTTTCAAATATTATAACAAAGCAAAGAGACCATGATATTGTTTTATACTTAATTTTATTTAAACGTTCGAGAACATTAACTACTCCAGTCTATGAATCTGAAAACGCTTATTAATTGTCTAATAGATCATGGTTTCTATCTATCCCAAAAGTAAAACAAGATAATTTCTACCTATATTCTCAGCAGTCCACCGAGAGAGGCTTGTTCGTCTCATCACAGTGAGACCCGTACGCGTGGGTTCTCCATAGACAACAGTTATAGTTTGTGACAAAACATAAATCTGTGGGTAATTTAATTATAAGGAGTAAAGTTGCACTAAAGCTTGGAAAATGGTTAGACGTAGACCAAAAGTCAACATGAATGTTACCAAACTTCATAATGAAATGATTAAACAGAGTTTTAGTTTTTCAAAGTGTGAAGCAACGAAAGCTACAATTTTGTTATTCTAGTAGCTAGCTAGACAAGATGACCATTGTACTCCCTTCATATTATTAACTCAACGCTATACAAGATCTTGATTCCTGGCAACAAACAACTTGGAACTAAACCGAGTTACAAACCGTCTTCAAATCCCTTATGATTAATTCAACGAGTAAATGTGAATTGTATGTGTCTTTTATTAAACATTAAGCCATGATCTTAAAGATATTTTTCAAATGATTCAGGTAAGCTGTCAAAAACAAAATAGAAAATGATTCCCCTATTATTTATTGTTTTGTGTTTTTTGTGGAAACTTAAAACAACTTTCAAGTGTACACGACAGTCGCTATATTTGATTACGATTCCACGTATTTCTTGACATTACCATCTCCGTCACAATCTCAATCTCAAATCAATTCAAAACATCATCTTTCTGCTAAATCTCTCCGGTAGTTTAAGGAGAAATGGCTCCGGCGATTAAAGCGCCTCTCTTGCCGAACCTAGAGCCTTCTTCGTCATCATCATCGTCATCACCGGATGAGAAACATGGCTCATTCGCCGGAGCTGTGTTCAATGTCTCGACCAGCATAGTCGGAGCCGGGATCATGTCGATTCCGGCGGCGTTTAAAGTCCTGGGTGTAATCCCATCTCTCTCGATAATCGTGATCATAGCTTGGCTCTCTAATGTATCAGCCGGGTTTTTGATGAAATCCACGCTCGCCGGAGAATCAACGACTTACGCCGGCGTAATGAAGGAATCGTTCGGGAAATCTGGCTCCGTCGCTGTTCAGATTATCACAATGGTTGTGACCTTTGGGTCTATGATCATTTTCTCGATTATCATAGGTACATATATTTTTGCTCAATTTCCACAGACCTAAAATCTCAATTTGATCCACCGGACTTTCTCAGAGGATGTTCTTTCGGGTAATGAAAATGGCGGAGTTATACATTTGGGTCTTCTTCAAGAATGGTTTGGTTTCCACTGGTGGAATACGAGATTCTTCGGTTTGTTGTTCATCTTCGTCTTCCTCTTGCTTCCTCTCTCCTTATGCAGACGCGTAGGTGCGTTTTCTAAATCCAAATCCCCAAAGACTATTTTATTTGGCCTTAGTCTACAGTCTGATGATTTTTATCTGTTCTTGTTCTCTGTAGATAGATTAGCATTTAGCTCTGCGATCTCGTTTCTGCTTGCGTTACTCTTTGTTGTGATAAGCTCTGTGCTAGCGATTATCGCACTCTTGCAAGGGAAAACAAAGAATCCAAGACTCTTCCCAGAGCTCAACAATGGAGGAGAATCATTCTTCAATCTCTTCACTGCTTCCCCTGTTATTGTCACTGCCTTCACGTTTCATTTCAATCGTAAGAACACAAAAAAAAACAGATCTTTTTGCTCTAAATCATATACTCTGATTCTGAAACTATGTTCATTGCAGTCCATCCAGTAGGATTCGAACTCAAAGATCCATTAGATGTGGTTTCAGCGTCAAGGATCTCTGTGATTCTGTGCGCTGCGATCTACTCGGCGACTGGTCTCTTCTGTTACCTTCTGTTTGGCGATGCCACAATGTCGGATGTTCTGGTGAACTTTGACCAAAGCTCTAGCTCTTCGATAGGTTCGTTACTGAACGACGTTGTGCGGCTCAGCTACGCGATTCACCTCATGCTTGTGTTTCCTCTGCTCATCTTCTCGCTTAGAGCCAACCTCGACGAGCTCTTGTTCCCTGTGGAGGTGTCTTTAGTGAACGACGACAAGAGATTCTTCGGACTCACTTTTCCGTTACTGATATCTTGTTTCTTGGCTGCGATTGCTATACCGGACGTTTGGTACTTCTTTCAGTTCCTGGGATCAACTTCTACAGTCTCTATAGCATTCATCTTCCCTGCTGCGATTGTCCTGAGGTATCCTATTTTGTAACCCCTTTTGGTTACTTGCTCTTATGTAATTCTGAATGAATCAAGTTTCAATTGTTTTGGTGTTTGTTGGAAAATTGGCAGGAATGTGAATGGTATCTCGACATTGAGAGAGAAGATTGTAGCTTCAGTGATGCTTGTTCTTGCTGTCGCCACAAGTGTCATCGCCATTTCTACAAATATATACAGTTTCACAAAAACAGAAGAAACATGAGAAATGCTTTGTAGCGGTCCCTTGTCTTCTTCAAGATTCTGTAAAAAAGGTAGGGCTTTGTGTTGCATTTTTGTTCATAACTATTTAAAATAGGTTTGCAAGGAGTGTCGTGTAATAGCAACTTGAGGAGATGGAATGTTATTTGATTTTTATTGGGGAAAGGAACAAATCAATCGAAACAAGAAGAGAAAAGTCTTTGTTCGATTTATAAACAAAGAATTTTTTATTAAGACCATCCAAAGGTTGAAGCAAAGTTAAAAGGAATCGAAATCTTCTCAGCTCTATGTTATTTCTCTCTGAAAATCACATAGTTAGCTTTTGTTCTTGGAGATAGCTCTATCATCTAGTGACTTTGCTCATTCATCCAAAGTAAATAATTCATCAAAGAGATTTACCATTAGGAGTAAAAGAAACTGGTAGCAACATTTTTTTTTTTTTTGTATCTTTTGTTTTCCTCACAAAACTCAAAATTGGTAATAACATGTAATACAACATGTATGAGTAGATTATAAAATAGTAACTGCTGCTGTCATCAAGCCAAAAGCGTCCCTCAAACAAGCCGGAGACATAGTGAGAAGAGTTATTCAGTTCCTGCACATTTGATGATCAATAGTAAGAACTCAAACATAATTTAGTTTGTTCACTGTATGAGTCATTTGCTGTTAAGAAACTTACCTTCTAATGTTCTTTGACGGAACAAGTATCCCTCGCTTCTCGAGGCTCTTGAATCGATCTCTTGCAAGCGTGCAACATGCCTTTCAAGATTAAAAGAAGAGGATGAGACTTCAGTTTTTTAGCAACCAAGAAAATTAACAACAGTTGGTTTCAGGGAAGCAAGAGTATACCTTAAGCTTACGAAGTGACCCGGTGATCTCTTCTGTTAAGAGGACTTGAACTGGAGGAGCCACAAATCTGAAATAAAAACATCAGTCAAATTTCCTAAATCCAATTTTACAGAACTATAAACATAAATTGATCGGAATGAGCATTAGTGAGAGCTAGAGATAAAAAAAAAAACAAGAATGTAACGGTGCAAAGACGGATTTCAATTCATACTTGTGCTTTCCCAAACGAGGAGGACGTATCTTCAACACATCCTGCTTAGCGATGGCCCTTCTTACAAGTTTATTCTGCTTTTCCTCATCTTCTCTGGATATTTCTTCTAGAATATTGGGCAAGCTATATGGAATGGAAACAAACAGAAAATAAGAAGATTAGTAAGAATTAAGATTTTAATGTGTAAATCATGAGGATACATTGAAAATCACAAACATACCTATCAATTTCGTTTGATATCTTCTCTTTATACTTCTCCTTCGTCAACTTCTTCAAAACTGCCTTTTGTCTCGTTCGCTTATTGAACACCACGCGGGTTACCCTCCTTGGTACCTTCTTCTTTGTCTCTTCGAGACTGCAACACAAACATTTCAAAAACATCGAAATCCAACTCTTCACCAAAGGAGTATGCAGAGAAAGGAAAAAAGGTGATTTTTCTTTGAAGAGAGCATACTTGTTACCAGCCTTTGACACTTGTTTCTCAACGTCAGCATCATCTTCACCTTCACTAACATTGTCCACTCCACGAAAGTACCTCTGAGATAGTAATTACAAATTATCAAATTTAGTGTTCATCTTTCCACTGATTAAATATATTACACACAAGCAAAAAGACTCACCTCGTCTTCCTCGATTGCGTCTCCATCAATAGTCAAAGGAACAGGCTCAGGACCTAACTCAGTTTTGTAAACTTTCTGCATTTCTTGAGCAACGGCTTCAGCCAACATATCCTGCAATACATAAAAACGGAAGGTAGTCAATTTAAAATATCCGCACCATAAGACGACGATAACACTAGCTCAGATCTTTGAGACTAAATTCATTTACCTCGTGGCTTTCAGCTGCAGGGTTGTATGAGCATCCTGCAGGATCAACTTCTACTGCTGGAATAACCGATGTCATTTTTGAAACCTGTACACCAAAACAAAAATTCTCACCAACTGTGTCCAGGTCTAGAACCAAATGACTTTTTCCAATACGGGAACAAACGATTTAATTACAGAGGACACATTACCTTTCTAGGGTTGCTCTCACGTTCTCCTGCAAGTTTTTGACAAAGAAAAAGTTGAATCTTCACATCTCTACCAAAACAACTGAGAAAAAAAGGATTCAGAAAGTAGAGATTTTTCACTAAACCAACCTTTACTATCATCACCCCACAAGTCCACCATTTCAGAATCATCACCATCATCAATCTGCAAACAAGGAACAAGCATATGAAATCAGCTCCCATGAGATAAGTTAGAGACAAAGCAGCTTAACATCTACAAGATTATAAAATTACAAACCTTTTGAGCTTGTTTAGGTGTTTTGCTTTCTGTAACGATTGTCTTCTTACTTGTCTTTGACTTTGGCTTTGAAGATGGCACAGGCTGGACAAATGGGTTTTTCTTTAAAATACTGTCGCACCGGAGCACTCTCTCTCTGCGCTTCTCGATCTTTCGTCTCACCGGAAGGTCTGAATATGAAAGTAAAATCAATATCAAAACTCACTAGCAGCTCAATTGGTAATCAAACACCATACAAATACTTTTTTTTTTTGCTTTCAATTAAAATCCAAAGACGGCGATTCAGAAACTCTGCTGATTATAATGAATCGGAAAGTGGAATAATTTGCAGCTGATAAACCTCAAGTGATCAATTATACTAGCTGAGATACGAGACCTAAACCATAACAATTACGATAAAATGAGAGAGGTAAGAGAGAAAACCATGGGATTTATTCACGTGGAACAGGTCCTCGCTGGGAGCGGCGGAGAGATTGCCGCCGGAGAGAGCGTCTTTGGTGGTTTTCTCGAAGAAGTCTTCAATGTCTTCGGTGCTTATGTTAGCTCTCCATGCCTTTTTCCCTTTCCTTGATGTCTTCGCCAGCTTCCCCATCTCTGCCTTTCTCTCTCTCTCTCTCCCGGCGGCGCGAAGGTTGTTGCAGTATCGAATGAGAGAAGAAAGGAGATGTTTTGGAGAAGAGGACACTAGGGGTAGGGCTTAGAAAGAAACATAATGGGCCTTACGTATCTCAAAACGCTCTAATGGGCCCATAATCGTCAGATATTTTTTCCATCTTAAATCTTGTTTGGATGTTTTATTCATTTATATATAAACGAAAAATGCATGTTATGATTGTTTAGTGGAGAAAGAAAGAAAATCATTAATCAAAAATAGTTTAAATATTGAAGTTATTGACAACAACAAAAAAGTTTCACTATGTTACGGCAAATCGGACATCTTGTTAACGTGTGTTCTCTCTACCATTTTTTTATGGGATTCGAACAAATAAGTTTTCTTAAAGCTCAAGTATAATATCTCTAATATATTAAAAAAAAAACATTTTTAAAAACTAATATTTAGTTGATGTGTTATTAATAAGAGCACAAACGTGTCATCACATAGTTTACTCTCAAATCACATAGTTTACTCTCAAAGCAAATATTGAATAAGATAAAGATTACTAGATTAATTATATTTTATGTCATTGCATTAGTTTAGTTAGAGAATAGTTTATATCAATAATTTATACATATTTTCGCATTTAATTATAAAAATATTATATTCTTTCTATATTTTATTAAATATATCAAATTAATTATTTTCTTAAATACTAGTATATTTTTTTCTCTCATTTATTGGTTGAACTAAATTTTATAAAAGTAAATAAATTATGACATTACCCATATATTAAGAAAATGTATATTTTTTTAATACAAATTATAATTTGAATTTTTAAAAACAGATATCAATTACTGAAATGATGAAAAAAATAAGTATATCATCAAAGTTTTATATTGGAAATGAAGATGTATGAGTTCATAACACTATTATAAAGGGAACCAAAATGATAAGAAACCATAAGACTTAAAAACTTAATTTGATAAACATCCAAATTTACCAGTATATTTGATTTAATATGATTTTTTAATAAAACTATATAATTAAACAAAATAAAAATTATATTATTATAAATAATTCACTGTGAAAAAGTTGAAAATATTTAAATTAAGATATTAAAATATAGGAAACTTGGTTAAAAAGTAAAATATTTAAAATATATTTTATCAAAAATTTGAATATTGTAAAATTTCAACTAATAATAAATTCAAATATTAAAATATTAAGATATTATATTATAATTTGATCACAATTTAAAAATATTGTAAATATTTCTTTTTGATCAAAAGTCTAAATGGTTATAGATTTCTATTGAAGTATATGTCATTTTAAATAATTGAAAAACAAATATAAAATTTAATAAACATAGAAGATTTATATATACATGCTTTTTCAATTAATAATTTCATACAAAATTATAAATTCATTTTACTTTTCTCAAAATTTATATTTAAATTTGTAATTGAAATTTTCCAATTATATGATGATATTGCCAATAAATATAGCGTCGTATATAGAAATTATTTAATTATGAGTAGATTAAAATATTTATAATTTATGCACATTAATTATAAATTGATCTATAAATCAACCATAAATAGTTGACAAAAAAATCAGCCATAAATTATAGTGTTTTTGAGCAATGAACTTTAACAGATATAATATTAGCAAATTTGAATTTAATTTGCATAATATTTCTTTCATTTTCAGAAAAATAAATCATATCATATTTAACCTTAATAATTAAAAATAATACATATAATCTTACCAATTTTAAAAACAATAACAATTTAAATGTAGTCATTTGATTTGTTATTTTAACTATTTTATTATACTATAATCATTTGATTTTTATGTATTTCACTCAATTTTATCATATGTAATCTATGACTACGGTCAATATTTTATTTTGTTTTACTTTTTAAAAATATACATATTTAAAATGTTTAATTTACACATTGTAAAACGAAGACAATAACCAAACCATCAAATTAATATGTCGCATAAGATTTTGAATTATGCAAATAAACATCTTTAAGTTAAAAGACATTAGAGTAAAATATCACCTCGTGCAAGGTGCGGGTGCAACCCTAGTATTATTTTATAACGAAACATGCACACGTCACGAAAATATGTACTCCCTCTGTTCCACAATATTTGATGTTGTAGGTTTTTCACATAAATTAAGAAATATTTAATGTTAAGTTATTAATGAATTGATTTCTTAAACCAACTACTTTTCATTCAAAACTACCCAATAGTATTCAAGTATTCAAATAATTTTAGCTTTTGTTTTTGAAGTTTGTCATTAATTAGTCAAAAAAATAACTATAAAAAGCTAAAACATCAAACAATATGGAACAAAGAAAAAAAACTTAAACATCAAATATTAAGGAACAGACAGAGTATATATGTAACTATGTAAGCATATATATATACGTAGACATAAATGCCAAATGTGTTTTTATTTCTACAGTATTCTGATATCTATGAGGAGGTAAAATGATTGAGGAAAGTCTATTATTTGATCAAACACTATGCAAAAATCGAAAATAAAAGATTTTTATAAAACAAACGAGTGATGTTTGATAGCATAAAGCCGCCCCCGTGACCTAATTTCTCATTTGATTCTTTTGTCACATTCAAGAGGAGAGTGGGGTAGATATCAAATTGCTAAACCCTGACTACAACATATTATTGTAAATTCTTCTTAAGATGTGTTCAATATTATTTTGTCCTTTTGGTCTCTTCTAAATCCCACGTATGGTCCATCCAATATGTTGTATCTTGGAGTTTAATTAATGTGTCGTCCTTAACTGTGATGTGCCAGCATGGAGAAGAAACAACGAGATATACATATTTGTATTGTAATATCATGATGATCGATAGACACTTTGATGCAACGTAGAATTAGGATAAATATCCATTATTTCTATTTTAACACCTTTTCTACTTTAACTCAAATTAGGTTTAGTGATTTTTAGGATTTATATTATAAGAATTAGATTGTTTAAAACTACAATTTTTTTTTTTAATGTTTTGGGCTGTAATAAACCAGTTCGAAAAGGTTCCGGAATGAAAAAAACTGAGTGTTTTTTTTTTTCTTTTTGTAATAGGTAGTACGAAATAACTAATAGCATATATAATTGTTTAAAGAAAAGGATGTTAAAATTATGATTTTTTTAATCAAATATTAACATTTTCTCATCATTTTTCTTTTGGTAGTATCAATTGCTTTAAAATTATTAAATTTGTATCATTAAAAAATTATTTTTAGTTCTTGTGTTTATGGTAAAAAAAACAGAAATACAATTAGTATAAGAAAGTAGTATTTTTTTAAAAATGATGTCAAAATATGTGAGTGTACTACATCAATTCTACTAATTCTAAAATGATGCGAAAACATGTGACTGGATCAAATTAGCATGATTTCGAAACACGTGATTCGATCAAATCTCCTAACATCATTTGTCATGATTTATACTAGTAAATAGTAACTATAAAGAATTGAATGGAAGCAAGTTTGCCGAAAATGAGAAGTATTCAACATATATAATCTAGTATTAAAAAAAAAAATATATAAAATCGATCTTCAGCTAAAAAAACATTACTTAAGTTGTTATATATCTTTAAAATCTCTAACTTTTTCTAACGATGCAAACAAACCATTAAAGTTAACAACAACATTAGACGACACTCAATCAAACGTGTGAAAACAAATTAGAACCAATTCAAAACTCAGTAGACAGTGTAGCCATTGTTTTTTGCATTGATATAGAAAACACTCCAAGACTAAAAGAAAATTATCAGAGAACATTTGGCATCACTTTTGAACTCCGAGTTTAAAGATATTTTTTTTTCCTGAATATTTCTTTTATTCATCTTCTTCCCTTCAATAGGGACATCTTTTACAAATAGTCCAAAGATGAAACGCGATTACAAGTAAAAGAAGATACAAAGCAGTTGAACTCATCACTAAACATTGTTGTCAACTTCGCCACGTTAAACCATTTTCGATGGGTTTGCGGCAGATTTAACATATATAGACTTAACTATGAAAAATATTACTTTGTTTTCAACGTTGAACTCCACAAGCGTTTCATGAATGTTGGCACATTTTGAAATAAAAACATTTTGATGTTTCCAATGTCCAAACATTATGTTTTTGTATACCGCTTATGACTTTATATGCAACATATATATAGTTTTATATTATTTATTTCTGTTGTAAAATATCTTGTTTGCATAATTAATTGTGTTTATATATGGTTTTAAGAAATCTATAATTGGCAAAGCATGTGAATACAGGTAGTATGATTTCGCATGTAAAATCACCAAAAAGTATCATTTAAGTAATAATATTTGATGATATGCATCCTTTCCTACAAAAATAACTTGAAAATATTAATTATTTATGTTCTCAAATTGATTAAAATTTGTAGAGTACTACCGTTTGCTTGAGCTGATAATAGCTAATGTGTCACTCATAAGGGTGGTTCATAAGCCGGACGTACAAATTTACAAGTACAATCAAAATTCTTTTCCACATACGTAGGAAACAAGACAATGATCGTTTTCCAAGTGGAACTACTCTATGAATATTGGATTTCATTATTTTGTGCTTATAAGGTGATTTTATGTGCATATTGTAAAAATAAAATAACACTAAGATCAATTGTTTCCGTAATATAATTAATATAGGAGGAGAAGACAAAAGAGATATAGCTGTCACAAACACGAGACTCTTTTACAAAATTTAATGTATATTTACACAAATAAATAGATAATAAAAGAATGAATAAATGGTATCCCGCTTGAAGGGAGAAAATATGAATAAGAGAATTTTATATATAAAAAAATAAAAAAATAATAAAATAGATAATAGTATGGAATACGAAAAAGAATAGTTTACTTGGCTTGCTAAATGATCATTTCTTGACTTTTTTGGATGACAAGGTAACTCTTTGTAGCCATTAGAATTCAGATGTAGATAGCGACCATTTATACATATATATAACTCATAATATGATCCCACATATATTTTAACTTCCGATCGATATTTAGCATCACGGTAATCGAAAACGCATAATATCTACGGTGTATATTATGCAAAGCATATAATCTTTGTTGTACGTATTGCCTAATTGTCCTTGAGATATATTCCGCTTGTTTGTAGTTTTTTTTTTTTTTTTTAATAAAGATTTGTAGATATTTTTATATAATGACATTTGTAGTAACCCTTGTTCTAATTAATAATATATTTAAAAAAAAAATTATATTCAAAACAGATTTCTTTATATCATAATTTCTCTCTAATGATTTGACAAATAATATATAGAGGATACTATAATCTAAACATGCATGCGGAGGAATCTTGGTCCTCACGTGCATTTGGGAACTAAACTCCTATCATTATATTTTAATTCATAAGTATATAACTCATACAATATGGATCCTGGGGTAGACGAGAGATGCAGAAACAGAGTGTAGAGGAGGACGAAGAGTGGAGAAAATAGTAGAATGTCTAAATGAATTAAGCTATAGACGTGAGAGAAAAAGGGTTCGATGAAGCAACGGGACTTGTGTGTAGAGTGTTGTTTTGTTGTGATGATTAATTGGCACACATGTGAATTGGTGGGTACGTTTGTTTGTCCGACTCCAATATAGACAATCTTCTATATCCTATACCAGTGCTAATCTATCCAAACTTCTATACGTACACATGTCTATACGCTTACATATACGCACAACTTCGTATATATACATTAGCATAGTACTGTGTGGAGCAAATTGATGTAACGTAAATAGATGCGTTTCTTAACTTGAGATTGATCCATCAAATCATTCTATATGTAATGGGAAGGCAAATTGTTAGGCATGCAAACTATATATGATATGTGCTTTGAAAGACGTGACTTTACATTGGTGTTTGTTCAAAAATGGGATCTCTAATTCTCTATTTGCATAGATGCACATTAAAAAAAAATCACCAAAAAAAGATGCACATATACGTGGTTTATACGGCATGCACATATACATATATACGTAGAGAGAGAGAGGACAAGCAGAGATGAGGAATAGGTGAAGAGAGAGGAGGAAATACGTGTGGGTGTGTGTTCATAAAGATCCCCGTGAGGAGTGTTTGGATGCATTCCAAAATCACAACTAACATTCTTTTGTTTGCTTTTATCCTCTCCTTCACTTCTTTCGATGCTCCCAAAATTTCTTTTTATTTTAAATTTTGATTTCACTATATTAATTCCTCCCCCCATATATCACGAGCTCATCATTCCCTTTCTCGTCCCAGTTTTTTTTTTATCTTTTACTTTCACTCTCTTTCAAATATCCTAATAACATTATTCAAGTATTGCCTAGAAATATATGACCTAGTCAACCCAAGTTGCAATGAATCAATGATCATAACGAATTGGAAGTAAACGGTACTTGCATCTCTATATTGGATAGAAATTTCATCAAAAAGAGATGGTGATATCTTTTTGCTAGTTATAATTCATTTTAGATATATATAGAAAAGGAGCTAATCTATATTTTTAAAAATATATTAAGTGTACATAGATACCAAATAAAGTCAGTTTTTTCTATCATTACTTCTTGTGCAGGGATTTGAAGAGTATCTGTAATTGTATATCATATCGATAAGTATAGAAATGGAGTTTTGTAGTTACATATCTCTACCGGTTTCCAAAAAAATCAAAGCTGGCTATAGTTGTTATCAATATCAATATCGTGATTTTGCTTGGAGGCGTTTGAATAGTGTTGAGACAAAGAGGAAGATAAACCACATAAACAAATAATTTAAAGAATAAAATATGGCAGAAAGGTAACGTATTTTTGTTTTGTTTTCGGTATAATAAGGTAACTCACTTTCATCGCAGCGAGAGTTTACCGTCAACACAATAACATAGTGATTAATTAATTTACAATATTCAACTTGGTAGATAATATAGACGCGTATACATGTATACATATTTATACGTATTTATATGAATGTATGAATATATATTGTAAATTATTCAAAATACGATATGTGTTTATATAAGAAAACAAAATAAAAATTGGGTCGAATATTAAATAGAATATCGTATATTGAGACATAGAGGCAAGCAAGTAATTCACGAGATACAAATCGGAGTTGTCCGTATATTATATTTTGTAGCGATCAAGAGAGACTAAGGCAGACATGTGAGAGAGGAGAGGATCCTATAAACAATTTAATCTTAAGATTTCTGCTTCCTCCCTCTCATATATATATTTCATATGTACATAGTCCCTCTTATAGATGAGAGCAGAAAATCGATAGAGAAAACGGAGGAAGGGGTTATTAAAAATCAAAGAGGAAGAATGGTTTCGAGGGAACAGAAGAGAGGTTCTTTGAAAGAAAAGTTTCAATTGCTTCGTTCAATCACTAATTCTCATGCTGTAACTATTGCATCACCCTCTCTTAATTTCTTCTTTTATTGTGTCCGATGGAGATAAAACGCAAAGATACGTATATAAATCCCGCTATGAACACGCACATGCACACACACGCACTCAATCTTAGTCAATCTATATATTAGCTTTTTTTTTTGTTTTTCTTCCATTATTTCACTCGATCACAATTTGTTTCCGTTTGGATCATCATTTTCCATCACTTGGATATTTGAATCCCTTTGGATTTTCTATGTTCACTTTGCTCTTCTTCTTTTTGGGCAAATCACTTGATTCTCTCTTCTAAGCAGAGAAGAACAGATTATTGAAAACAGGAGATATGGGCCAATCATGATCGATAAATATTATGACAATTTTTTTTTTTTTTGGAAGAAAGGGTTTGCTATGAAGACAAATATTTGGATGATGTATATGCTACTAATATGTGTCCGTGGTACACGTGTTTTGATGACAGGAAAACGAAACATCGATCATCATGGATGCATCGAAATATATCCAAAAGCTTAAGCAGAAAGTCGAAAGATTCAATGAAGACACTACCGCAGAGCAATCTTCAAGCGAGCCCACCGATCCCACCACACCGATGGTATAAACAATAAAAAAAAGAAAAACAAATACAATTGGATTTGTTGTATACTTGTATATATAAATACGTATTTTAACGCGAGAGATTCACTAGGTTTTGATTGGGAAATTTATTTATAGGTAACAGTTGAAACCCTAGAAAAGGGTTTTATGATAAATGTATTCTCTGGGAAAAACCAGCCAGGCATGCTTGTTTCGGTATTAGAAGCCTTTGAGGATATTGGGCTCAACGTTCTTGAAGCTAGGGTTTCATGTACCGACTCATTTAGTTTGCATGCCACGGGAGTCGAGGTAATTAAATAATCATCCCACCACATCACTTCTCGTTATACTAATCATATATCGTAACTAAAATTATTATCCTTTATACATATGTGTGTGTGTGTTTCGGACAGTCTGTATGAAGTTCTTGATACATCAGAGCTAAATTGGCTATGCTGTCATCATATGTTTTTACGAAATCTTATGTGGTTTCACTACTTACTTTATCACAAAGAGCGCAATCTCAACGAACAGGCACACGGATACAAAATATAAATCTATGTCTATGTGTGTGTGTTGGCATATATGAAGTTATAATGATTACGTCACCTTTAATAATAATATAAAAAATTGCAGAATGAAGATGGAGAAAGTATGGATGCTGAAGCAGTGAAACAGGCAGTGACAGATGCAATCAGGAGCTGGGGTGAAAGCAATGATCCACAGAGCTAGATTGACCCATTTCTTTCATTTTCTTTATTTTTATTATACCAAAATATAATAACACAGCTTTCTATAGTATAGATTCTGCTTTCTTTCTTCTTCTTTTTTTTTTCTTTTTTTTTTTCTGTCCATCTTGTAGCCCAGAATTTACCCTAAAAGGGACAATGAAGAAAATCAATTGTATGTTACTACATATTTTACATAAGCAATTAAAAATACTTATCCAACCTAATTGAGATACATATCCACAGAGACGGTGTTCATTTCAAATTAGAATATCAGAAATAACCACTCAGCATTGTTTCTAATAGTAGACGAAAACTTACTATTATTCCGGGATTCAGATATGATATACTTAATTTCTACCAGAGAAGAAGACAAACCATTTTGTTCACGTGAGCAAAACTCCAGAAAACCTGGAAAGTAAAACGTACAAAAACATCCATCCTACACGTTCCCCCGACGATTACATTAGCATAAAATAATTAAGAGGGCACAACACATTTATCAGGGAAGCTTTGTTCAGGTCACAAAAACAAAAACACACATACACATTTGTTCAGGGAAAAAGTAGGGTTAATCCATATAACCGAACTGAACTAAGAAACTGTATCATGCTGACATGCTGTCATGCATCCTGTTAGGTGATAGATTTTGTTCAAAGTTTTTGGCTTCAGTTTCTTTCATTCATAGTGGATCACAATAAACACAGTAAATGACTAACGCTTGCAAAATGGACTGAGCTTAAGGATATATAAAATTGCTTGTTTGACCACAAACACGAAAAATCTAGATCCAGTATGATTTCTCGGTTAACAAGAAGGAACTGATTTGAAACCAAATTTATTTCATTCCGCTTGCTTTTGATTGTTTTTTTTTTTTTGTTTTTAAATATAAACAGCTGATAATAGTCGATCAGGCATAATAATTAGTCCAACAATCGACTGAAGCTGATTGTGATTGTCCAAATTGATAATGATCAACCGAACCAAGCAACTAATGATTAATTCTGAAAGAGTTTCTAGTCTGGACGGTATAGATTCATCATTTGGATTCATAGAAGCCTTGATAAAACAAAAACAACTTGAACTCATTACAAGCAGAAAGATTAAGGATGTAAAGAGAGTAACCGACACGTTGAGAAAGTCTATAAACTCATTTTTGCATTCGTCCCACAGAGAGGTTATTCACTCAGTAACGCCAAGGACCATGGTAAACAGTCAACACATACCACTCCACTAAACGCTTTCTAGTTCACAAGCACCGGAAAGATGGGCAACATACTCTCGTTTTATAATTTCATTGCCTGACAATTAATCAATCTATTTTCTCAATATATCTCTTTTTAATTTTAATTTTTTAGCATAAATAGGAAAGAGATATAATCAAATAATAAACCAACATAAAAAATGAATATTTTAATGTGAGATTTTTAAGGTTTTAGAAAATAGAAGTCCAATCCCATACAAATGATAAAACGGATTTGTGGTTAAACAAAGTGAAACATCATAAGCTACACTCTTGTTCTTTTAGCCACAGTAATAACAATGGGCACTATTCCGACAACATCTATTGCAGTATCTTTGACCCATCGGAGTACCCGGCAGAGAAGCCTTCATAATCTCCACGGCAAGATATGGGTTACTAACTACGAATACCTTGAACTTCTCAGAGTTGGCAATCGTACTTATATTCGTCTTGATAAAACTGAAGGCTGCGTCGTCGAGGACTTTGTCGAAAGGGATTTGGGCGAGCCCAAGGAAATCAAGAGCATTCTCTGAGTTTAGAGAAGATATAAGCTCGCTTCTGCATAGATCTCGTAGATGCAGAATCACGTATTTGTCAGCCGCAAGATAGAGTGACCGAACGTGTTCCTTCACTTTCGCCGAAAGCACAGAGCCATCACTGTACATAAACTCAACCAAAGCTTCTAACTCTTCTTTTTTCAACTCCGAGAGAGTGACCGTCTCCACCTCCTTAGCCGAAATCTTAACCTCGTCTGATTCCAGCATCTTCTTAAAAACCTCAGATCTTGATGCCTAAACACAATTCCAAACATTATGTAAGTAAGGAACACTAACTTATACATATGCAGTAATTTCTATAGTTGATTCCTATATCAGATTATGATGTATAACAGAGAAGAGATAAGATAGAGACCAAGATAAGTTTGTGGGCGGAGATAGCTGAGCCCTCATCGCTGTCCCCTGCCTTGAGCCGTACGTCAACTTGCCATTGTTCTTCCAAGACCTTTGCAAGTCCACCCGAGAATTGATCTTTGTTTGTTTGAGTTGTTGTCATAGCTATAACGTAACATGAAGTCGTTCTACTAAATCATCGTTGGTTATATAAAGAATCCAAAGACAACGGTCCAAATGACCCATTCCCTTTCTTCCATTTTCCAAGACTTTGGAAATGGCAGAGACATAATCACTAAATTAGTACATTGATATTAGTCAATTATAAAACTCCCAAGTCCCAAAGCCAGAATACATATATTCAGTGCGTTACTCTATTGGGAAATATATAAATTAAGAAACCAAACCGATGCTACAGAAAATAACCATTTAGCGTGTTAGGGAAGATTAGGTCATCGATTATTAAATTTTAATTTTTCTTAAAAATGGTATAAAACGTAAAAACACTGAAAAATTTACATTGATTTGTGTATAAAATATTATGAAAATATTTGGATGCAAATTTAATAATTTTGTCAAATACGTTTAACTTCACACCCTTCTGAAGGAAGAAATCCACACCTTCCGAACAAACGTACGTAACTAACCTTTGGCTGATGAGGTACAAATTTCATTTATAATTTTTTTTAATAATTTTTTTTTTTTTTTTTTAAGTTTATGATACGGTATTTTCCTCTAAATCCTATTAGAGATAATGTCAAGAGTAATCGTTAGATTTCTACATATTTAGAAATTAGTGGAAATACTTTAGGAACAATATGGATTCATATCACTGGAGTCGGAGGAGAAGCCTTGGTTATATCTCCACGGCAAAATTCGGTTCCAAACCACAAAAGGCACAAACAACTTGAAACTCCATGTTGAGAAATCCACTCGCTAAGCCGGCACCATGGGTAACATACACGACTCACAGCTTTCTTCGCCAACAATCAAATCTATTTTCTAACCATGTCGTGTTTTCATTCTTTTTATGGGGAAGGTAAAAATATATTAAAAATACTGAGGAATCCATTTTAAAAACTTGATTTATTTTAATGTGAAATTTTCCAAGTTTTGGAAACACACAAAGAAGTCCAACCCCATAAAAAAGATGAAACGACTTCGTGGTTTGTCAAAAGTGAAACAACAGAAGCTACTACACTCTTGTTTTAGTGGAGACAGTGATGGCAATACAAGTTAGAACAATATCTAGGCGCTCGAGGAAGATTAATAGTCGGTGGAGGAAGAGAAGCCTTCATTATCTCAACGGCAAGATTTGGGTTACTCTCTACGAATACCTTGAACTTCTCAGAGTTGGCAACCGTACTTATATTCGTCTTGATAAAACCGAAGGCTGCATCGTGGAGGACTTTGTCGGAAGGGATTTGGGCGAGCTCAAGGAAATCAAGAGCATTCACTAAATTCAGAGTAGATATAAGTTGGTTTCTGCACAGATCCCGTAGATGCAGAATCACGTATTTGTCAGCCGCGAGATAGAGTGATCGCACGTGTTGCTTCATTTTCGCAGAAAGCACAGAGCCATCACTGTACATAAACTCAACTAAAGCCTCCAACTCTCCTTGTTTCATATCCGAGAGAGTGACTGTCTCCGCTTTCTCAGCAGAGATCTTTACCTCGTCTGATTCCAGTATCCTCTTAAAAACCTCAGATCTTGACGCCTAATCACAATCCCAAACATATACTCCCTCCGTTCTAGAATATAAGATGTTTTGGCATAATGAATCTGCAATTATTTGGATGTATCTAGATATATTTTGAGTCCAGATACATCCAAATATACATCTGGATATATTTTGAGTCCAGATACATCCAAATAATTGCAGATTCATTATGCTCAAACATCTTATATTCTGGAACAGAGGGAGTAGTTGATGTTTAAGGAAAAATGCATCTGGACATTATTTGGGCGTATATAACTATACACATTCGAATTTATATAGAATTGACTCTCCTATGTCATAAGAGAAAAGCAATAAGAAAGAAGTAAAAGACCAGGATAACTTTGTGGGCAAAGATAGCTGAGCCTTCATCACTGTCCTTTGCCTTGAGCCGTACATCAACTTGCCACTGTTCTTCCAAGATCTTTGCAAGTCCACCCGAGAATTGCTCCTTGTTGGTTTGACTTGCCATAGCTATAACGATGCACGAATCTGATCCGTTAAAGTGTAAACCATCGTGCAGGTTATATAGAGATGGATCTATAGAGGAGATCCAAGGATATTACAGAAAGATCTAGAAGATCCACATTTATACTGTTAAAAGTAAATATTATTGTATAAAAATATTTACATATATCCTGTTCTGTATCTATCTAGTTATTTTGGTGATTTTTTATTTCTAGCCGTCTTGAGTTTCGCAAGACAATGTGCATATGAAAATATGGGCCATCTAGGCAGAAGTTGGGCTTTCTGGGCTTCAGATCAAACTCGGCTAGGCTTTTTTTGTCATCAGCATAATTTGCATAATCGGCTTTCTTTGCACCTGATCTTCTTAACAAGACATCGGCCCAACGAAAGTCCACTAAATCCGCAGAGAAACACACATAGTTTCAAAAATCCCAAACAAAAACTCATAGCTCGGCAAAATCCAGGAGCAGGTTATGTATATTAAGGCGTGTGTTCAAGATTTAAACCTTAAGTCTTAACGATCATTGTTTGCTGTTTCGCTTTACTGATTTACAGTGTTCTTCCATCATTTCTCCTAGTTGGAAAAAGAGAATGCCTAGTTTTTCCATATCATTTATTTTTCTTCATTGTTTTGGACTTTGATGTGTTCATATTTTGCATGGTTTTCATCACTTGATCTAGTATGTTT
>OVBJ01000297.1:0-66538 GCA_900406535.1 Noccaea bulbosa
AAAATATTTGATTGGTTTTTTTTTTTTTTTTTTTTGATTAGTTTCCTTCATGAATTATATGACTGGCTGACTGAGTATAACTAAAACTTGTCCTTTTGCTCATTGAATGCAATTTCTTGGATAGTCAAAAATTATATGAAAATATCAGATTATCACACAAACTACTATATCATCATCAGTTTCACATCGAGCAAGATGTTTCCAGTATATATAATTTAGTACTGTTTAGCATGGATCAATCATATGATATCAGCATATATATTACGCAGGACGCATAACCTCAATTATATGCAACTTGATGTATATAAATATTGTATAACTTGGAAAGACGAAATGTTTTTATGTTTTAATATAATCTGAATGCTGGGAATGGTGTAAAAAGCGATATTTGATTTGAGGAACCTTCCCATGAAAATTGGACCTATATTGGTCCCTTTTTTCAAAGCTGGCGATCTCATCCCTTTATCCTATACGGCCTACCTAATATTTTTGTCCCATGAATTGCATCATACTGGACGGATAAATAATACAATAATTGATATACTATACTTCTAGTTGTTGTATTTGTGAAAAAAAAGCGTAGAAAGATATTTTAAATGAATTGCAAAAAAAAAAAAATCAAATTGGAAAATATACTCCATTATTATGATCATATCTATGTCATCAGTGCTTTTACATCAATCGGCTGACCACAATATTAATGATTTTTGGTTTTTACGTAGATTGTAAATTCAAATTTATAAACTCTGCCATAATTCAGCTTGAGTTGTATTTTAGGATTACGCGTATTACAGTATAGATTATTCATTTTCGAATCGGTTATATCTACTTTGGCGGAATGTAATAGACGAAGACCAAATCAATATGCATCGTCCGAGTCTCAGGAAATCGAAAACCAAACAATCATGATAAAGCACGACTAATTGACTACGTATGTAACCATTAGACACGACACACGAGTTCATTCTTTTGTATTTGTCACAAAGTCACATTACATGCACACTCTATAACACAAAACAATAATATGATTTTTGTCATTCTTGCGATCAAAATTGGAAACCTTACAAATAAAAATAAACAAATAGATACAACTTCATGCAACAAAGGTCTCTGCGAAGTGCAAACAAGAAGTTTTGGGAGCATTTTTTGTCAAAAGAAAAATAAAAATTTGGGAGCCTTAGATTAATACTTGATAGTACTTTGGACAAGTTAACTTGTCATTTTTTTGTTATAAAGCCTTCTCTTTTACAGCGTTGTTAGGCAGCTATGTTTGGAGCAATTTAGTAGCAAAAGAGGAGAATATTAGGCGATATGAGAACTCTTTGTTGATGATAGAATTTGATCGACATTTGAGTTTAACTTGTGTAGAATCGATAGATGTTTGATATCATTATATAAAGGATTTCGGTAGGCCAATGTTTTTACGGAGAAAAAAAAATAACACTGTACAAGCCAAACTTGAATGTGCCTACTTTGTAAAAGTAAAAGTTAACAGTTTTCACAGTTGAATATGTTTTTTTGTCAACAAAATGCATTATAGAGGTTTAAATTTTGTTGGTTACACAAAAGCAGCTAGATTACATGTTTGCTTATGATTAAGTATTTGACAACTTTATTGAAAAAATGATCTATTTCGTCGATAATTCGACTCGCATAATAAATCGTCGAATTATCATATGTTATAATACGACATATGTTGATAAAATTGTCTGCCGGTTAGTGGAACCGATATATGTAACCGGGAACGGTCCGTTGAGAATGAGATTCATTGGGCTTAGTTTGGGCTAAAGCTCAAAATTTACGCGGTTAAACCCGGCCAGTTTGGATTTAACCCGAACCGCCATATTCACTAATCACTGGTACGGAAGGAAGAGCTCAACACGGAGAAGTAGCACTGTAGAAGACGAAAATGGCAGGTGGAAGCGGCGGTGGAAGAGGAGGAGCATCGGCGGATCTTCACTCCGCAGCGAGATCCGGTGATGTAGCGGCAGTTCAATCTATTATCAGCTCTAGTCCTTTGGCTGTTAATTCTAGGGATAAACATTCTCGGACTCCGTATCCTTTTTTTTTTTTTTTTTTTTTTTTTTTTTTTTTTTCNCAAAATCACCTGTCTCTTCGATTTTCATCTAGTCGATCATGAAATTGAAATCCTCCGAGTTTCTTAAGTCGCTTTTATACGAGTTTCCGGTTCTCTTTTGTTTGCTGAATGTCGCTTCTTTGCTTACGCCCTTAGTTAGGGTTCATCTCGAGATTCGTGGTTCTTAAAAACCCTAGTTTCATGTTGAATGTTTTCTCAGTTATTATTATACACCCTTCTCTCCTTCTTCACTCGTTGATTATGATTTTATGACAGAACGGGGAAAGGGTTCTTAACTTCTTATAGATAATATTTTTGGAAGCTTTATCTATGCCACAGCTCACTATATAGTATGCAACATTCCTCAATGTTAAGATTCTTCCAAGATTTTGAAGTCTTGATACAGTACTTCACATTTGATTTGGTTGCTCTGAGAATGGCTTATAGCAATTTGGTTTGTCGATTACAGCTTAGAGAAATGATAGATTCGAGATAGTTTCCATGGTGTTTGCAGTCTTTTGCTGTCCATTTCTTTGTCCTTAACATCATCATCTCTTGGAGCAACAGACTACACTTGGCAGCATGGGCAGGCCACAACGAGGTCGTGAGCTACTTATGCAAGAACAAAGCTGATGTTGGCGCTGCAGCAGTAGATGACATGGGTGCAATCCACTTTGCTTCCCAAAAGGGCCATTTGGAAGTTGTGAGAACTCTTCTATCCTTCGGTGGTTCAGTGAAATCCATCACTCGCAAGGGACTTACGCCTCTTCACTACGCTGCTCAAGGTTCTCACTTGGACCTCGTCAAGTACTTGGTGAAGAAAGGAGCGAGTGTCAGAGCTACGACTAAAGCCGGGAAGAATCCAGCAGATGTTGCGGGTAACGCTGAAACCCAAAACTACCTTGAAGAATGCGAAGAGCAAGCGAGGAAAGATAAGGCAAACAATCAGAAAAAGACGGAGGAAGTGAAACCAGAGAGCTCTAGTGTTGAAGGAGATAACAAGGATTTGAAAAGAAAGGATTCTGAGGATGGGGACGAGGAGGAGAAGGAGAAACAAGAAGCTTCTCCGAAAGCGAAAAAGCCAAAAGTTGCTCTTCATCATCTTCAGGACACTGATGACACAGAAGTTGATCAAGATGAAGAAGCTGAGGAACCAAACATTGTAACTTCAACTAATCCATCAGACGTGCCTACTTGAAAAGAGCTGTAACATATGATGAAGAAACTAAACATCCATCGTATGAGATAAAACTTTTGTTTGCTTCTGAGATACTTAAAAGTTTGTAGGAGAAGCCATCAGTTTCCATGAAAGAATTGGTAACAGGTTTGTGTTTAGCTGTTCAATCAGTCCTCAGACTTTAAAGCTGTTCTCTGTATTGCTTACTTTTGCTGAAAATGATTTACGATTACATCACACAACTGTCTACAAGTCATTACATGCTCTTTTGACTCTCTCTCTCTCAAGATATGTATTGCTCTAAGCCTTTGGAAAAAGAATTTTCAAGTATTGCGAAGCCATCCATCCGAGAATGGAGAAGTAAATAAGAAGCAAACAAGCACGCTTCACTTGCACCAAGAGATTCACCTTAGAAAACCGGCTCTTAACTGAACAACAAGCCCGAGGGAACCAAGACTTTGCATGTCTTAAGATCCGTAAGATGAAGACTGTGATTATGGAAGTTGAGAAGCCAGATACAATGCCAGCGATCACATCATATCTCCAGTACTTTGGTCTTCCTTTTCCATTAAACCATGAAACTAGAAGTTTAGAGAACCTGGGGAAAAAAACAAACAACTAAAAGATGATCAATTCCGGGAAGAACACTGCCAAGCCAATACAAGAGTGATAAACTGAACATTTACATATGATTCTGACAAAACAAACGCGTAGATCAAGTGTAATTACGGATTACCAAGGCTACTAAGATTTCGATGATTCTCCTTAAGTGATGATGAAATCCATAAGATTAAGAATGGAATTCGACACTAATACTAATGCAAAACAAGGCATTGGAACTTACAAGACAGAGTATTGTTTCAAAATGTCTGTGAAAGAGAGATCATCTGCTTGGCAACCGAAGAAGCTATCCCGATAAAGCTTGATTTTTGGAGCTCCTAATGTGTACCAGCAATCGTAAGTCTCATTCACCTGGAGAAACAACACATACTGCAATCAGAAAACACAATGCGATCCAGGACATACATATCCAGTCCGAGCATCTATAATATGGTCAAAGAGCCTGCCTTGAAGTTATCTTTGGTAAGCAATGCAGCACCAAAGTTGGGTCTGCACTCAGGAGGAAGTGCTTCGTTTGGTGCTTCTGAAAACGCTAGACGTGTTTGACCCATCAAGTGATCTTTATATTCTACCTGTGATTGCGATCATCGAAACCTTGATGAAATGAGTATATGGCGTTTACTTATAAGCAAAAGACAGATATGGTTCGGGAAATGAAACATGGTCTGGGAGATGATATACACAGTAAGAAACTGTTGAAGACAAATTCACAGAGAACTAAGGATCAAAGAAGCCACCTTGAAGACCGAAGCCCAATAGTAATCATAGCGACACCTGAATTTATCTCTTTCAAAAGGATAAAACACATGCTGTGCTTTGATGTTCAATAATCCAATGCCACACACTTTGGAAGACCTCAGATCCACAGCTACATCAAAAAATAATCAAACCAACATCAGATTCACTATCTTCTCATTCATACAGCCTTCTCTCTTTCATCATAAAGAATCATCAAATGAAACCAAAACCCAGTAACCTATCTAGTTAATAAACAAAACCAGCGTGATTTCAAATATCAATTTCAATCAATCAGAGATCACTGCTACTTTAATCTGCTTACTACAAACTAAGAAGAACCTAGTGAGCAGCAGAAACCATCTTCGACAAATTCAAAGATTTAGGTGATTCAGAGAACGAAAAAAAAAAACTTACAGCTGGAAACAATTTTGCAGCGCGAAGCAAGAGAGGCAGAAGAAGAAGAAGAAACCCACAATTCACCGAGGAAAATCACTAAGATCCCTAATAGAAACGACAAGAAGAAGAAGCTGATGACCGAGAAAACTATCACTGTACAGAATCGCAAAGCTAACGAGGAGAAGACCCTCTTTTGCTTCTTCGTCACCGACGAAGTTTCTTCGGAATCCATTTTTCACTTTCTCCCCCGGGTGAGTTTACTCACAACAAAGAATCCATTTCTTCACGGCGATCGAACATCGAACGACGGTCACCGGGAATCAAATCTTACGAATTCCCGATCATCCAAATTTTTTTTGTTTTTTTTTGTTTTTTTTAATTGACCTTCTCTTTTTCCCTCTTTGACTGTCGTTATGAGTCTTGTGACCACGAAATGTTGATGTACAGTATGTATGTGAATTTTTTTTTTTTTTTTTGACTTAAAAAATGTCTGAGCCCGGGTTCGAACCGGGGACCTCTAGTGTGTGAGACTAGCGTGATAACCGACTACACCACCCAGACGATCTATATGTATGTGATTAAAACTTAAAAATGAAAATAAAATAAAATAGTTCTTCAGAACACTGCTGACTCAGGAGTACACTTGCCACGTGTTCCACACAGAATGCCAGTTTTCTTGATCTTTATCATCTTATGGGCCTTGCAAGCATAAATAAGCGGGCTGTATCTGTACTTTAAGTCTTGACATAAGTATTCCACGTCAGCAGTCTACACGATTAACGAAGCTTCCACGAGAATTTTTGCGAAGGGTATATCGGTAATTATATTGAAATCGTGGCTCCGCTTCATAGATATTTGCAATTCCAAATTTCTTGAAACCTTTATAGTTTCCCTCTCAACAGGAGCGTAAAGGCGTCACCTTTCTCACTCTAGGGCTAATCAAAAATCTTCAATCCCTCCCTCTCAAATCTCTGGTTTCTGCAGATCCAAAAAAACCCAATCCTCACCGACAGATCTGTTTTCATTTTCCGGATTGATTCATTAGATTTTCACCCTTTTCTTGATTTTTCATATTCTCCTGGGTTGGGCCAATCCGAATCTGAAAGGAAACAAAAAAATGGAGGCACAACTGACGGCGGGGGCAATCGAGATGATAAGGAACGAAGAAGTGAAAAGCGAGAAAGACATGGTGTTGGTTCTGCAAGTGGCGGAACTGAAGGAGTACAGCTCTACAGTACAGCAAGGGCCCGCGAAGAAGAGGTTTAGGATGCTGTTATCAGACGGGACTGAAACGCAACTTGGAATGCTCGCCACTACTCAGAACCAACTTGTCAATGAAGATACCCTTCGAACCAATTCCATTGTTCGACTCAATTCTTTCATCTGTAATAAGATCGAGGAAAGAAGGTAACTTTTTGCAGTGTCTCTGAGGTATTTCTGTTTTGGGTGTGTTTGAAAAAGTATCCGTGAGTGATCTGCTCTGCAGGCGTAGAATGGTGAAATTCTGTCACTAGATGTTGTCAAAATGAAATCTTTGATTGTTTTTTTTTTGGTTTCACTGCAGGGTTGTTATCGTTATGGAATTGGATGTGATCAGAACACATTCTGATACCATTGGAAATCCTGTTCTAAGAGGAGGAAAGCCTAATCATCAGCGTGCAGCAGATTCAAATACAAGTGGTATTCAGCAACAGGATAAGAGTGAATCGAGTGGTAGCCGTCAAATCAACAACACCGAGACAGTGACAAGTCATGCTCATGTTGGTCAAGAAAGACAAGTGTTTGATCATGCAGCTGTGTCACCTCATGTTGGCCAAGAAAGACGAGTGTTTGGTAATGGCTCTACTTTTCCTGGATCAGCAGCACCTCCTTCCACTCGAGCATACACCAATCCTCCGGCAGGTCATGCTCGTGATCCTCCAGCAACTTATTCTCGCCACGCTGCTTATAATTCCCAGCAGCGAGCGCCATCGATTTACGCAAACAGGGGACCGGTGTCAAGGAACGTTGCTCCTCCTAGTACAGTTCCAATCAACGCGCTTAATCCGTACAACGTGAGGTGGACCATCAAGGCGAGAGTCACGAGCAAAGGAGAGCTTAGGCGTTACAGCAACCAGCGTGGCGACGGGAAAGTGTTCAACTTTGATCTTCTTGATGCTGAGGGTGGAGAGATACGCGTCACGTGTTTCAACGCCGTGGCGGATCAGTTCTTTGACCAGATTGTTGTTGGTAATCTTTATCTGGTTTCAAAGGGAAGTCTGAGGCCTGCTCAGAAGAATTTCAACCATCTCAACAATGATTACGAAATCATGCTGGACAGTGCATCAACGATACAGCAATGCTACGAGGAAGACGCTGCCATCCCTCGCCAGCAGTTCAGTTTCCGCTCCATTGGTGATATCGAGAGCTTGCAGAGCAACAGCATCGTTGATGTTATTGGTATTGTGTCATCTATCAGTCCTACTGCAACGATAATGAAGAAAAACGGAACTGAGACGCAGAAGAGAGCGCTTCAGATGAAGGATATGTCAGGGAGAAGCGTTGAGGTAACCATGTGGGGTAGCTTCTGCAATGCAGAAGGACAGAGGCTGCAAGATCTTTGTGATTCTGGTGCGTTTCCAGTTCTTGCTGTGAAGGCGGGCAAGATCAGTGAGTTTAACGGGAAAGCAGTAAGCACCATTGGATCAAGTCAGCTGTTCATTGATCCAGATTTCGTTGAAGCTCAGAAGCTGAAGGAATGGTTTGAGAGAGAAGGGAAGAGTGTCCCGTCCATCTCCATATCTAGGGAGTTTTCTGGTACTGGGAGAGTAGATGTTCGCAAAGCAATCTCTCAAATCAAGGATGAGAAGCTAGGAACCTCGGAGAAGCCGGACTGGATCACAGTCAGTGCCACTATCATCTACATGAAGGTTGACAACTTCTGCTACACCGCTTGTCCTATCATGAACGGTGATCGTCCGTGCAGCAAGAAGGTCACAGACAATGGAGATGGGAGATGGCGGTGCGAGAAGTGCGACCAGTGCGTCGATGAATGTGACTACAGGTACATACTGCAGCTCCAGTTACAGGACCATACAGGTGAGACTTGGGTCACAGCATTCCAGGAGGCTGGTGAGGAGATAATGGGCATGCCTGCTAAAGAATTGTACTTTGTGAAGCATGAAGATAAGGATGAGGAGAGATTCGAAGACATCATTCGTAAAGTTGCTTTTACAAAGTACATCTTCAAGCTGAAGATAAAAGAAGAAACGTATAGTGATGAACAGCGTGTGAAATCAACAGTTGTGAGAGTAGACAAGCTGAGCTATGCATCAGATACTAGGAGTGTTCTTGGTGCCATGGAGAAACTCAGGATTGAAAATGCAAGTTCTCTTCCTGTAAAGCAAGAAGGGTCTCATTACAATGCTGATGCTGGTATTGGAAGCTCCTCATCAGTTGAAAGAAGGGAACCCGGTTTACCTGCAAACCAATCGGGTCAATATGGTAATCGGTTTAGTAGTGGCTCTTACAGAGACACGTCCGGGAGTTATGGAGGAGGGCTACCGAGGCAACATGTTGGAAGCTACTGAAATGACAATCATCATCTGATGATCTCACCTTCTTTTATTTTACACTTTTGGTATAATAATAGTGCCAGGCTTTTCTGGAGCCTTTGCAGGTTCTTTTATGCATCTTAGGTTCTCTTTCTTTGGTTATTGCAAACTCGTTTTGTAATATAAGTTTCTCAGCTTAGAATGAAGTTTTTAACGAATGGTGTTTTTGTTCTGTGTCTGTATACATATATGCCCATTAAAGCGATAGCAAGCATCTTTGCAGGGAAAGAGGGAAAGGGTGAGGCCTCAGGTTCTTGACCAGAGCAGTCTTGGAGAGTGCGGTTCTTGCAGCAATTATAGGTGTTGGGCATTTGAATCTCATACCAGGTGGTGGCTTCAATGCAGATACCACAAGAGGTATAACATGGCTCACAGCTCTGTATGAGGAAGAGATGTCTCTCCTCCAAAACTTGAGTGTTCAGCCAACGGCACAATAGCATCTTTCCCGTGGAAGAGTTTGAATGCTAAATCAAAACCAGAACCATCCTAAAATATTGGTCAGCCTTTACCTTGAAAAAAATCATATAAATTACACCATTGCTAATAGTTACAAAATTACAAGGCATCAAGGTAAAAAAGCTATTACAGGAATCGGAAAGTTCAGAAGTGAAAAGTTGGTAGTCTTGTTATTTGTTAATCTGTTTTTTTTTTTTTTTTTTTAAGCCCACCAAACTTCTCCCCTAACCCCAGCTAAATGTCATCCGAGCTGTTCTGATCGATGTAAAGACGAGCTCTAGCTCGATCAAGGGTCAGGTCGTCGTGATGAAGGAGACGAAGTCAAAGAGGATATTGTTCAAATCCGAACGGGATCGTTAGCTGCACGTGGCGAGATGCGCGGAGGAGGTTTGTAGCTGCTCTTGGAGCTATAAAAGGAGCGCGACGTCAGTTTGGAAGAAGACCCTTTTTTTTTTCGGATCACTTTTTCACCTGAGTTATACCTAGAAAATACTTATCTCTTCTCATTCATCTTGTATTTTTCTCCTGAAACTAATTCGTTCTCTTTTCTGAGAATTCATTGTAACCATTTTCTTTTGATTAATACAAATTCATTTAGCCAAATCCTAGCTTACGATTCATTCGACTTACATCAAAATCTAGCCCTAAATCTCCCTAAGTTTCTTTCTTGCAAAACATACAAATTTCGATTGTGGTTTTTAGCACCCACATTTTGGCGCCGACTGTGGGGACGAAACATAGATTTTCTTACACAAGGGTCGAACCTAAGCCAGGTAGGAGCGGAAATGGATTCAATCCGATCGCAAACCGAGGGATCCAACTCCCAAACCTCGATCCTATTGGATCCGATCACCTCAAACGCCAGTAGCAGCCAAACTGCTGGTGTAACGAGAGATCAGGTCACATCGAACACCGGTAGCGGCCAAACTACCGGCACATCGAATGTCCCGGCCATCCCAGTTACCATTTCCACCACGCCACCTCGCGTGGAACCAGTGGTGATTAACCTCGCCACCCCGGTAACTACCTCGACCCCGACTCTGCCGAGTTTGGGTCCACATACTATCGAGAGACCTCTCTCCCGAGTTTGGGTCAGATCGGAAGATCCTCCAGCAACTGTGCCTCCACAGAGACGGACCACTGCGGTTCGACCTACGTCTGCGTCGCCGGATCCCCCGCGAGCTAGCCCAGACGATCTAGCGCAGATAAAACAACTCCTAACCAACCTGGTAAACGGTCAGCGTGACCACGAAACCAGGCTGGAGAGATACGAGAGACGTCTCGCCGAGTCGCGAAATCTCACTAGTCCGCCTCCGCGAACTCAGCTCGACTTTTCGACGATCTACGCATCTGGCGTGCCTCAGGCGCAATTCGTCACACCTACGCGGCCTCAAATCTTTCAGACCTTTGGCCCATCCACGAGCTCGCCGACAGCCGGCATAAACATACCGAGCTCGAATCCAAGCGAGGTGAGAGCGCAATCAACAGCATCGCTCCCATCTCCACCCCTAAGGCCACCTGGTACCGAACCAGTCAGACCTAGATGGTTTGGCGCCTCGGCTTTTGCCTCGAGCTCGCATACAATGCCAAAGTTCGAAAATCAGTCAGGTGCAACTTATAGTTCGCAGCCCTTCGCAACAGCGCGAGAACACGTGAACGGGAATTACCAGCAATTCCCTAGCTCGAATGGCCAACCCGATCGAGCTCAATTCCAGCGAGCTGATGATCCATTGAATCGAGCTCCACCTGTCCCGATCCCAGCGGATCGGATTCTTGCTGAACCGCGTAGCCTCGTAGACAGCGAATCCTTCGAAAGAATCCAAGATCGAACGGACCTCGCGTTCCAGCAAATGAGCTCGATGTTTCACCAAGCAACGAGTTCAGCTCCCGATATCGACAGGGTGATAAGAGAGTCACAAGGAACTCCCTTTTCATTCAGGATTGCCAACACCTACATTTGGGATACCAGCAAACTGCGTATCCCAGAATACTTTGGTAATAGCGATCCACAAGCTTATATTCGAGCTTTTAACCTCGCAATATCTCGAGCTCAATTCTCTCCCGAAGAAAGAGAAGCAGGCTACTGCAGACTCTTCGCTGAGAATTTAGTCGGACCAGCCCAAGAATGGTTCGTAACTCTGGATGAAAACTCAATAGACGGTTTCAACCAGCTCGCGTCAGCATTCCTGAAACAATATTCGGTCTTCATCGAATCTAAAGTCACAGAAGCCGACCTCTGGAGACTTTCACAAGCTCTAAACGAAACACTTCGATCTTACATTGACAGATTCAAAGCAGTCAAAGCTAATATCACAAACCCTAACAAGGCAGTAGCTTTACTCGCCCTAAAAAACAACCTGTGTTACGAATCGAAGTTTAGAGAAGAACTAACCGTTTGACCTACGATTTCACTGGATGACGCACTACACCGCGCATCCGCATTCGCTACTCTCGAGGAGGATACCTCCCTTCTCAGAGAAAAATACCGCAAAAGGGAGCTCGCATTCGCGCCCCCAGGTGTACAGAAAAATGCACCACCTAAACCTCCTTCGCAAAGTAAAGGACAACATTCCTTCTCGATCGAAACTCCAGCTCCCACAAAGAGCTCGGAAGAAGACGAGAAATATTGCGATATACACAAACTTTACGGCCATTCCACCGAAGAATGTCGTGCTAAAGGCAAAAAGCCTAGCAAAAAGAAGGGAAAAAGCAAACCAGCTGAAACCTTTTTTTTTTCTTTTTTCCATCAAATTTCATCAATTATGAGTACAAAAAAATGTGTGTTTTACATCACTTATATTATATATTTGTATTACTTATAATTGATACAAATAAAATTTACATCACTTATATGAGTAACTGTAAATGTGGTGATGCAAATAATTTGCATCAGTTTATTAAGAATTGATGTAAATATGCAAAATAATTGCATTCATTAACAATTGATGTTAATATATGTCAATTGAAAAAAATGATGTTAACTTTTACCTCATTTGTTTTAAATGATGTTAATATTTTCAATTGTTAATATCATTTATTAAAACTGATGTAAAATTAATATCAATTTTAGAAAACAATTTTAATAGTTTGATCATTTACAATTACCAATTAAAAATTACTCCCTCTGTTCCAGAATATATGATTTTTAAGAGTTTTCACACAGATTAATAAACATTTATTGTTTAACAATTAATACATATTTCTCTTACCTAAATTATTTTTTTAATAAACATTAACCAATAGAAATTCAAGAATTTACTTACTTTCAATTAATAGGTCTTGAAATTTGTAATTTGCTGGCATTAATGAATAAAAAGTATCTTAAAAATTCTAAAACATCTTATATTTTGGAACAAGAAAAATTTCTAAAACATCCTATATTTAGTAATGGAGGGAGTATTATTATAACTGAAATATACCACGAAGAATTAACCATTCTTTTCTTCTTCTCTTTTCATTGAGTATAAATGTATAATAGATAGATTAAAAAAAAATGTCGCTTACAGAGCATCCAAATACAGGGGATCAATAGGATTCATAACATAAACTATAAAACAAATGCTATCTTAGTCTATGGTCATTGGTCAAGCGCTCGTTAGTTGCAGACTCAGAGCTCCCTCTCTCTCTCTCTCTCTTCTTCTTCTTCTTCTTCTTCTTCTTCTTCTTCTTCTTCTTCTTCTTCTTCTACTACCATCTCTGTTCTCTTCTTCTGTATCTTCTGTTACACTTAACTTTTTACTAAGGAAGATTTAACAAAAAAATGAAAGGAATTTTTTTGAAACAGATGGGAAAAGATGAGGCGAGGTTAACTATGGCTCAAAGCCAAGGAACCTGCAACGAGAAGTTGTAGATGATTTTAAGAACGCACTTTCTCCACTTTCTTCTCCTTTTGTTTTCTCACCATCCAATCACAAACCAAATCTCGCCAGTTAAAAAAAAAATCTGAAAATAGAGAAACAAATCTATAAACTCCTCAGTTGAATCTCTCCCAGTTATATGTCTCTCTTGGTTCTTATTCCATTATGAAAAAATAAAGAATCGGAGATCCAGAGAAATAGAGACTTACAAAAAAAGAGGAAGAGGCACAATAGCACTTAAAGGAACTAGGGTTTTCTCTTTTGTTTGGGTGGTTACCAACTTATTTCTGGATATTTGTTGAAATGCTAGTTATTTGCTTTTGTCAAAATCCAAGCGGGATATTTGGTGGTTACCTACAAATTTATTTCTGGATATTTTCATTAGCATCAGTTTTAAACTGATGTAAATTTTGTATCATTTTAATAAGAGATGTTAACAAAATAAAAATATATACATCAATTATTTAATCGATATAAATTTATATAATAATATCAATTTTGTTAAAGTGATACAGATTAATAGAAATTATATCAATTTATTGAATTGATGCAAAATTAGTTAATTCCAACATCAGTTAGTTATGACTGATGCTAAATCATATATATTTACCTCAGTTATAAATAAATGATTTAAAATAGTATCACTCAGTTTTGTGATACAATTTAAATGATACAATTCATCATTTTTTTGTAGTGTATTTTCTTCTTTATTTACAATGACTCAATGACAAAAATAATGGCATTTGCTTAAATAATTTTTTTTTATATAGTTTTCATTTCATTTAATATTATATTTAGTTTGATTTGTGATTTATAGTAATTTACAAACAAAAAGTCATATTCTAAGATTATAAAAGCTAGATTTGTATTGTAGTTTCTTAAATTTGGAAAGAGTTAACTATTGTTAAGATAAAAAAAAACGTGTTGCAAAACCGTTAATATATATAAAGAAATATAGTGTTTGATTGTCACAAACATCAAGTTAATATATGAATTTGAGATGATCATAGTTAATTAGTGCTTTCATTTTTTGTTACCATTTATGGGCTCTGTACGATTTAGGCACGGATGAGAACGAACATTTCGAACAGGTATTTGATTTTTAGTTGAATTCTTTGATTTTCAATTGAATGTTAGTTGAATTTCGAAGAGGTTATGATACATGTTTTTAATTGGCAGAACAACAACCCAAACAATGTATGGATAGATATCGAGAACAATGCTGTTCCCACCGAAGCTACAGCGAGTTCCTTGTATCCTATGATCAAGGAAGGATTAAGAAGGAGAGGTTACACTGGTGTGGTTAAAGTAAGAGCCCTCTTTGCTGAATACACCGACTCCATGAAGAAATTTTACAAGACAATGGTATCGATTGTTATTGGCTGAGATTTGGTAAGATCAAATAAGCTTATTAATTTCCACTCTTTGCCTATAACTTGATGCTATAAAAAATTGATTGTTTCTATGTTTTTTAATCTGGTTTTGATGATGAAGAAAAAGATACAGCATCTTCTGATGCCGCTGACCATGCTATCATCGATGAGATTGATAGAACAACTTACAATCGAACTACGTCCAAGCTTGATCTCTAAAACAGGGTACGTAGGCAGCTCGTTAACGAGCGCAGCCACCACCTCATTTTCATCTCTTTTGCTTAGTCGAATCCTAGTGTTTTACATGGTCTTTTAAGCCGGTTTTGTAACCACTGTATTTGATAAACCTAAGTCCGATTTCGTCAGATACTTGTCTACGAAACATTCGAATTACATCAGAATCTAACCTCTGATTCCACAGGCAATTTCTCCCTTACAAAATACACATAAATTTTGGGTGTGGTTTTCTGAACCCACATTTTGGCCCTAGAAGGAGGGGAGAAAATAGCTTTCTCTTACACAAGGATCGAACCTAGACCAGTTGATAACGAAATGGATTCAATCCTATCAAATTCTCAGGGATTTAACTTCCAATTTTAGATCCAAACGGATCAAAACACCTCGGATGTCAGCAGAACCAAAACTGCAGACAGACCAAATAACCCGATCACCTCACTTGCCGGCAGCAGCCAAACTGCTAGCGGAACGAGCGCGTTGATCCACCGGAGCGAACTCGCGTGAAACCCGTTGAAACCACTGGTGACCAACCACGTCACTTCTGTGACAGCAACGAGTTCGATTCTAACGAATCCGATCTCGCGCACAATCGAGACACCTCTTTCTCGAGTTTGGGTCAGATCTAAAGATCTCCCAATCACCTCGACACCGATCAGCCGGATAACTCCGGCGCGAGCTGTGTCAGCATCGTTAGCTCTGGCTTGACCGAATCCGGACGACCAAGCACAAATTAAACGAATGCTCACCGACCTGATCGACGGACAACACGACCACAAAATCATGAACGAAGTCTTGCTGAGTTACAGACAATTATAAGTCATCCCTCGGGAGCTCAGCTCGACTCTTCACCAACCTAATAGCTCGTCGAGACGAGATGAGGCGCCACCGTGCGCTCATGTCGTCCAGACTCTCGTGCCACCAATGAGCTCGCCAAACAGCTCTTCAAAACGATACGAATTGCCACTGCGCGCTCGTGTCTCTCAGACTCTTGTTCCACCGACAAGCTTACCAGACAGCTCGTTGAAGTGGGATAAGGCGCCACTGCGTGCTCATGTCTTGTCTACTCTCATCCCACCGATGAGCTCCCCAAACAGCTCGTCGAAACGATACGAATTGCCACTGCGCGCTCGTGTCTCTCAGACTCTCGTTCCACCGACAAGGTCACCAGACAGCTCGTCGAAGTGGGATAAGGCGCCAATGCGCGCTCATGTCTTGTCTACTCTCGTCTCACCGATGAGCTCGCCAACAGACAGCTCGTCGAAACGATATGAAGCACCACTGCGCACTCATGTCTTGTCTTCTCTCGTCTCACCGATGAGCTCGCAAATAAACAGCTTGAACATTCCAGATTCAAGCACAATGGAGATAGGAGCTCAGTCATCAGATCAACTTCCATCTCCACCTCCAAAGCTACCAGGTGCCGAGCCACTATATTTGGATGGCCCGAAACCATGGCTTCCAATTTGAGCCCGTAGGCGGTGTCTCAGCTCAAAAATCAGTCTAATGAAATTTTGAGCTCGCAACCCCCTGCGGCAGCCCAAACTCAAGTTAACATGATCTATCTACAATTCCCCGTAACAAACGATCCAGTCGATCGAGCTCTACTTGATAGAGCAAACGATCTGGCCAATCTAGCTCAATTGACAAAAGCAAACAGCCCGTCAAATCAAGCTCTATCCCATCTAATCCCAGATAATCGTATTTCTATCGATCCGCGTAACCAAGTGGACTGCGAATCCCTGGAAAGATCGCATGACCAAAACGACCTCGCTTTCTGGCAAGAAAACTCAACGTTTAACCAAACAATGAGTTCGATTCCGGATATCGACAAAGTAATCAGGGAGTCGCAATGAACTCCCTTCTCATCTAAGATCGCTAATACCTGTCTGCGCGATACCTACAAGCTATGTATCCCAGAATACTCTGGTAATATAGTGATCCACAAGCTCATATCCGAGCTCTTTATCTCGAAATACTTCGAGCTCAATTTTCTCCCGAAGAGATAGAAGCAGCTTGCTGCCAACTCTTTGCCGAAAATTTAACTGGACCAGCTAAAAATTGGTTCGCAACTCTGGACAAAAATTCAATCGACACTCTCGTCCAGCTCATTTCGGTATTCATAAACCAATATTCGATCTTCATCGAACCAGAGGTTTCCGAAGCCGATCTCTGGAAGCTTTCTCAAGCTCCAAACGAATCACTTCGATCTTACGTCAATAGATTCAAAGCAATCATCGCTAAGATCAAAAACCCTAACGAGGCAGTAGCTCTACTAGCCTTCCGAAATAACTTGTGGTACGAATCAAAATTCAGAGAAGAACTAATTGTTCGACCTCCTTTATCACTCGATGATGCACTTCGCTGCGCATTAACCTTTGCTACACTCGAAGAGGAGATTACTCTCCTCTAGAAAAATATTGCAAAGGAGAACTGCCACAACATTCTCTCTCAATCGCGAGCTCAGTTCTTAAATCGAACTCGAACTCCAAAGTAGAGAAATTCTGCAAAATGCATAAAAAGCACGACCATTCCACCGAAGAATGTCGATTTTATGTTAAAAAGCAGAAAAGAAAGGTTAAGTTGGCTAAACCCAACGAGACCTCATCTAACGATGATGACAAGGTACCCTAATAATGGGAACGCGAAGTCAGAATCAACCACCAAGAGTTACCTCGTTCTAAAAAGAAACGATCCGATTCGACCCAACATCCAGAGAGCTCAGCTCACGCGGTAGCTCAATGACCATCGCGGTCACCCACCCACCCGCACCAAAAAGATAGCGAGCACTAGCTCACGCAGACCTCACTATCGTGCGGGGGAGTGGAGCGTCTTCTCAGACAGCTAACAAAAACCTCAACCCGAGTCCATCAACTTTGTGAAACTCATGCTTACGCACAATTCACAAGTTTTCGGGGGGGAGTGGAGCCTCCCACCCCCAAATGAATTGAATTCATCCGCGGAGGCTCTAATAAATGCTTAAACTCGATCAACTCGATCAAAGCATACAAAAAAGGTCAAATCTTCCGGACGAACTCTTCCTCCAAAAGGATCCGAGCTAAAAACAAAATTCTTGGAAAGCAAAACAGTTTTACAAGAAAAAATCTCATGACGTTTAACTTGGATTAAAACTCGGTAACAGCTATTCCGAATTAATCCACATCATGACAAATTCAAAGAGCCCGGTGTTAGGTAGCTCGGAACTAACTAGGTAGGTCCATACCTCATCACTGGTGTAGCTCGCAACAGCTTCTCAAGCTCACAGAATTAAAAAACGGAATACCTGGACTGAGAACTTTTAACGAAATGAAATTGAAACGGTACTATCACTGAAAGGATCTCATCTGAAGTATCTCCACCCCCACGAACTACGCCCAGGTTAGATTCTCCTTCCCTGGAGGTACGTAGGCAGCTCGTCCATGAGTCCAGCCCCAATCAAATTCATCCTTAATATTCAAGATGACTTCATTGGCCAGCCCTTCAACAGGTTCGATTTGTATCATCTCAATATCAATAATTTTCTATTCTTCTTTTTACGAAATTGCTCGAATTCACCTTGCAAATCCTTAGGCGCCTCCTTAGATTCTTAAGCGTAAATAGATATAAAGAAATAACCTGGTCCAGCCACGGAACAGAAAATTGCTTCCTTATTTCGCAGAAATCCATCAGAGTCAACCGCATCCAAGCATCTGGCACCTGTGTTACAGCCGAGTGCGAGCTAAACTCCTCAAGGCAGCTTGTAATCTAACACGATATCAAGCTACTTTGACGGCACGTCCGAATCGCACTCGACCCGAAAGTGAGCCGAGAGACCTCAGGCAGTTTGCATTATGATACAAAATCAAGCTGCTTCGACGGTCCCATCCGGACACGCTCGGAACACTATCCGTTGCCACAAAATCGACGTCACTTTGCATGGTAAACCATATCTCCCACAAAGCCGAATTAGGAACACCTTGTATCAACAACCAGGAAAACAACAAGCTTTGGGCCCAGCAACCCAAACCAACTAAACATTCAAATTACTCCTAAGGACATCGAATACTTAGCAAAAGGCCAGTTGAACCCGACTAAAGTTCTCAAAGGTGATCAGCTCGATTCCGAGCAGTCCTCGAAGATTAAGTCCAACTGCTGATCATGTAGATTAATCTACTAATCCACGCAATTAGCTCACCAACGAGCAGTCGCTAACAATAAAGCCCAAGTGCTGATCATGTAGATCAATCTACGAAATCACAAAACTGGCATCAATCGAAACCGATTGAAGATCTTAAAGGAAATCAGCTCGACCCCGAGCAGTCTTTCTTTAATCAAGCCCAAGTGCTGACCATGTAGATTGATCTACTAAATCACACAATTGGCAAAAAAACAGTCGAGCCCGACTGAAAATCCGAAAGAAGATTAGCTCGATTCCGAGCTGTCATTGAAAGCAAAGCCCAAGTGCTGACCATGTAGATCAATCTACTAAACCACACAATTGGCAAAAACCAGTCGAACCTGACTTAAAAACCGAAAGGAGAATAGCTCGATTCCGAGCAGCCCTTAAAAATTAAGTCCAAGTGTTTGTTGGACCCGGATTCCACACCTGTAATCCAGCCCTTAAGGGCCCATTACCTTGATATGAGATTAAAGTCCAGGCCCACTCAATCCCAGTAAGAGGACCTCGAGCCCACCATGCAAACCCGTTGAAGCCCAGCTAAACGCCGTTCGAGCTATCCCGGTTGATGTAAAGACGAGCTCCAGCTCGATCGAGGAACAAGTCGGCGCAACAAAGGAAGACAAAGTCAATGAAGATCTAGTTCTGGTCCGAGATCGCCTGGATTATTACCTGCACGTGTCGAGATATGCGGAGGTGGATCATAGCTCCTTCTAGAGCTATAAAAGGAGCTGGAAGTCAGTCGGATCAATGGGACTCTTTTTCTGATCATTTCAGACCTAACTTACTATCACTTTACCTTGTATTTTTCCTTTGAGATTAGTTCTTTCTCTCTTCTGAGAATTCAATGTAACCATTTTCATCTGATTAATACAAATCCATTTAGCCAAATCCTTGTTTACGATTCATTCGACTTACATCAAAATCTAGCCCTAAATCTCCCTAAGTTTCTTTCTTACAAAACCTATAAATTTCGAGTGTGGTTTTCAGCACCCACATTTTGGCGCCGACTGTGGGGAAGAAACATAGATTTTCTTACACAAGGGTCGAACCTAAGCCAGGTAAGAGCGAAAATGGATTCAATCCGATCGCAATCTCAGGGATCCAACTCCCAAACCTCGATCCCATTGGATCCGATCACCTCGAACGCCGGTAGCAGCCAAACTGCTGGTATAACGAGAGATCAGGCCACATCGAACACCGGTAGCGGCCAAACTACCGGCACATCGAATGTCCCGACCACCCCAGTTACCACTTCCACCGGGGTGAATCTCAACACTCCACCTCGTGTAGAACCGGTGGTGATTAACCTCGCTACTCCGGTAACAACCTCGACCCTACTCTCCCGAGTTTGGGTCTGCACACAATCGGAGACCTCTCTCTCGAGTTTGGGTCAGATCGGAAGATCACCCAACAACTGTGACCCCACAGAGTCGGACCGCTACGGTTCGACCTGCGTTCTCATCGCCGGCTCCCCCACGAGCTAGCCCGGATGACCTGGCACAGATAAAACAGCTTCTCACCAACCTGGTAAACGGTCAGCGCGACCATGAAACCAGGCTTGAGAGATATGAAAGATGCCTAGCTGAATCGCGAAATATCACTAGTCCGCCTCCGCGGACTCAACTCGATTTTTCGAGGATCTACGCATCCGGCATACCTCAGGTGCAATTCGTCACGCCTACGCGGCCCCAAGTCTCTCAGACCTTCGGCCCATCTACGAGCTCGCCGATTGGCATAAATTCCCCGAACTCGAACCCAAGCGAGACGAGAGCACAGCCAACCGCACCGCTCCCATCTCCACCTCTAAGGCCACCTGGTACCGAACCAGTTAGACCTAGATGATTTGGCGCATCAGCTTTTGCCTCAAACTCGCATACAATGCCACAGTTCGAGAACCAATCTGGCGCAACATATAGTTCACAGCCCTCCGCAACAGCGCGAGAACATGTGAACGGGAATTACCAGCTTGTCCTATCATGAACGGTGATCGTCCGTGCAGCAAGAAGGTCACAGACAATGGAGATGGGAGATGGCGGTGCGAGAAGTGCGATCAGTGCTTTGATGAATGTGACTACAGGTACATACTGCAACTCCAGTTACAGGACCATACAGGTGAGACTTGGGTCACAATATTCCAGGAGGCTGGTGAGGAGATAGTGGGCATGCCTGCTAAAGAATTGTATTTTGTGAAGCATAAAGACAAGGACGAGGAGAGATTCGAAGATATCATCTGTAGAGTTGCTTTTACAAAGTACATCTTCAAGCTGAAGATAAAAGAAGAAACGTATAGCGACGAACAGCGTGTGAAATCAACAGTAAGCTGAGCTATGCATCAGATACTAGGAGTGTTCTTGGTGCCATGGATAAACTCAGGGCTGAAAATGCAAGTTCTGGGTCTCATTACAATGCTGATGCTGGTATTGGAAGCTCCTCATCAGTTGAAAGAAGGGAACCCGGTTTACCTGCAAACCAATCGGGTCAATATGGGAATCAGTTTAGTAATGGCTCTTACAGAGACACGTCCGGGAGTTATGGAGGAGGGCCACCGAGGCAACATGTTGGAAGCTACTAAAATGACAATCATCATCTGATGATCTCACTCTCTCTTTTTTTTTTTTTTGACAACACTCTCTCTTCTTTTTGTTCTTACACTTTCGGTATAATAATGTCAGGCTTTACTGGAGCCTTTGCTGGTATTTATGTATTAGGTTCTCTTTCTTTGGTTACTGCAATCTCGTTTTGTAATGCAAGTTTCTCAGCTAAGAATGAAGTTCTTGCCGAATGGTGTTTTTGTTTTGTGTATGTGTATATATATATGCTCGTTTCATTTTCAGGTGTGCGTTAGTGTTCCACATCCAAACAAGATCATTTTTTGGTAGGCTTGTTATTTGTTAATCTGTTTTTTTTTTTTTTTTTTTTTTTTTTTCNTTCTGTCACATGTACATCAAACATAAAGCAAGTGTAATTCTATCCGAACACAAGGAAAAAAATGAAAATCATCGAATTAGTTTGACTTATAAAGTGGGTACTTTTCCGAAAAAAAAAGAAAATCACTTTTAATCTTATTTGACAAAGTATCATATTCTTTAATTTTATATTTAAGAGTGTGGTGTAAAAAGACCTAACCACACATGTGAAGATGATGCATCATTAACAGATTCCACATGGGGGAAGGTGAGTTTCCAATACTTTCGAACTTAGACTTATTTACAAGTATTTGGTTCGTAAGTCACAATTTCACAATTCAATAACTTGCGCTTTGATCCTTCATCTAAGTTTCGGCTATATAACCTTTTGTGATTGCAGGTATGAGTAAAACTTGGGAAGTATCAACAAATTAGAGAATTATTGCTGTACTTTTTTTGGATAAATTTCGGACTGGAGATTTATCAAAAATCAAGTTTTTTTCCAGAACTACAATCTCACTTAAAATGAAAGCTTATGGGATTAAAAAAAGTATTGAGATTATTGTTTTATACGTAAAGGAGCTTTTTCTTTTTAACTGTTTTTTCATTAGATAAAATTAAGCTTTACACCCGGAACAAAGCTCAGAGCAACATACCGACATACATGCAGTCCAAAAACAACACAGAGAAGTCAGCTCTGGAAATATGTAAACCAAGTAGTTAAGTAAGAGGTTACAAAAATCAGATTTTGCTGCTCTCGAGAAAGCGAGTCCAAGCGGTAGCGAATAATGTTCTGAACTTCCTTGATAATCGTCGATGCTGCTCTGGTGACATTGGAGTGGAGCCTGGAGTCTTATTTATATATGAGTCGAGAGACTTACAACTCTGAAAACATACTATAAATACGCCCCGTGCCACAAACTTTAGAATATTTATAGTGTTTCATCCACAATCGGATTCCACTTTTTTTTTAATATTAATCATGTACCTCGAACCAAAAATCATATCAGTCCTTACATTTGTAGACACTATGCTAGAGCGATACAAAAATACAAGTCAACCAACTATCGTAAAAAACTAGTTTCTTACAATGACCAAACAATTTTTTTCCAGCTTGAGTTAAATATAAGTGTTATATTATATATACAAAACAACAATCATAGTTCTTTACTTCTTTATAAGGTTTTACGAGTGCTAATAGACTAGTACAGTACTATTTTCTTAACCGACCTCTTCGTTAAATTAAAATAACTATTAACTAGATAACTGTTAGATATGGAATTTCTTATATACACTGATACACACTAGTGTTTTTTTTTTTTTTCTTTCTTTTTGACTAATATATGCACAGTAGTCTTTGCTGTGGGAAACAAATACATGCAAAACGTACACACTAGTCTTGGAGTAAGACTCTACTGAAAACGCGTTTAGATTAGTCAACACTTAGATAATTCAGTGTTGCCGTGGATCTATCACAAGTGAGAAGTGACAAACCCACCGACTAACGTAACTCGGCCTGATTCCAACAACTTCAACTAATTTATTAATTAATTTCGAATCTGTTCAAATATTTTCGTATTCTTTTTATGTATTCGAACGCTTCGTGTATACTCCAATTGTTTTTTTGAAAAGTCATGTTTTTTTTTGGGGGCTAAAACACACTCTCAAAAATGGTTGTGGAACAAAACTCTCAGAAAAGTGCAAGAAAAGCATTATAGATTTTGAAGTTTAAAATTGTAAACCGTGCACCATATAGTATATGTTTTTCTTTTGAAACTACATGTTACGAGTTTGATTTGTCTGTTTTTTTTTTGTTTCAGAAGGGTGATTTTGATTTGTCTATCTAAAATGTGTATTATAATATTAGATTTATAGATTACATATTTTATGTTGTTTTAAAAATGTTATAAAACATGAACATTTAAAAATCTGTCATATTTTTTTTGAAAAATCTGTCATATAATTACTAAAATTTTAACACCAAAAAAAATTGATAACCAGAAAATAAGGATTTCCGATTATATGAGTTTTGCATGGGAGGAAAGTCGTCAGCGAGACGCCGTCGGTGTGAATCGTTTTGTCGGTGGTGGGATCCATGTTAATAAATTTTAATTGAATTAAATCGTCTAAATTATAATCTGAAAAAACGATTGGTCACTTTAGTAAAAGGAAAACAATGTAGATACTTTCCAAACAAACCTAGAATTCCGGGTATGGCGATCAAAAAAAATTTCCTCCTCGAGGAGATCTAGTATCATTTATAGAATTTCGATTTTTAGATTTGTTTTTTTTGACTCAAGGTTCTATAATCGATTACTATTTTTAAGGCAATCGAGGTTGAACAAAATTATTATTATTCTTCTAGATTTTTTTACTTAATAATCTACTGGAAAGAATTTTGGGTAGAGAATAGGATTTCCATCATTATTAACAAACAACATGTGACTATTATTTTGTTCTTTGTTTTATCAACAATCAATAATTAAAAAAAAAAAAAAAACCAACAGTGAATTTATGTTAAAATAATAGTCAGATTTAAAAGAATGAAAATGATAGAAAACGAGAGAGACAGAGAGTGAATCNAAAATAAAAGAAAAAGAAAATAATTATTATTATTTTCATCCAATTTGCAGAAGAAGCTATATATGTTAACGTTAGCTCCTCTGTAATCTCTTATCTCTCTTCCCATTTCTCTATTGGAGAGATAGAGAATCAAAGTCTCTCTCAGTCGCCGGAAAATCTTCTCTCCTCAGGAATCCGAGGAGACCATTCGGAAATCGCGCTCCAAAACCCAGAAATAGAGCGGCTCACTCCACGAATCTAGGGTAAATATCAGGTAATTATACGTTCGTCTCTCAATCAATTATATACGTATAGATCGATTATTGGTTTTTTTTTTTTTTCTTGTTCATGGATCTCCACTGATTTTTTTTTTCTATCACAATTCGACGAATTTTTCGGTAATACCAGATCTGGGTTCCTTAATTTGCTCTGTGTTTTCGTCTTATTCATTTGTTCGCTGATTACAGAGCATTTGCCTCCATAAGAACAAATTGTAGTATGTTCAGTTTTCTTTGAATAATGTGGATAATCATGTGGATAATCTTATCTTCAGGCTGTAGTTTCGAATATCGATTGAATAATTCAGATTCATTTCGGTTTTCGCTTTCTATGTATTCTTCTTGTACTGTAAAATTTCCGATTCATTGTTAATTCCTTCGTTTTCTCTTCTTCTGCTATTGATTACTTTCTCTCTCTCTCTCTTTTTTTTTTTGTGTGTGTATATAAATGAAAGAAGACTTTCCGTCTGTGCCAAGTAATGATTATTGCTAATTATCTTCCTCATACCCTTTTGTCCTCCTTTGTGCTTTTTTAGCTGTCTGCAAGCTTCTTTTTTTTGTGTGTCAGATTTGTTATCAGTCTTTTAAATGCGAAAGTGAACAGTTTCCACAATATCCTAATATGGAAATTATTCATGTGTATGCATTTATTATTTATCCATCCAATTGTTTATTGTCTTGGCGTTTGCGAGAGAGAGAGAGCATGTTATGGCGGTCGAATCTGGGGTCCCAAACACCATGTGAGAGACATTAAAGCAACAATCTCTAAATGTCGGCAATGTTGTTTGTTCCTTTAGATCTCGATCCTCGACGTCCTTTGTTTTTTCAACTCTCATTTGTCAAATAGTCACTGGCCCATCATTTGTTTATTCAAGATTTTGCGAGAAAAAAAAGAGGTTCTCTTTCCTCTTCGGTGAAGTCCTTTTTTTTCACAAATGGCAGAGCTTGTTTGTTCTTCTTGTCTCGTCATGTCTTGATCCAGTTTGATGTTTGACCTTTTCTATGATTTCTTGATATGATGGTTCTAATAAGTACTGTTAAACTGTTAGCTCTTGTTCTTGGCTTTGGCCTCAAAAAAAGGAATTCATACGTTTGAAATCTGCAGGTGTTAATCTTCCTAGGTAAAAGATTTGTACTTTATTCTAAAAACGATGAAGTATAAAGATGAGAAGTACGAGAAAGCTGAGAAAGGCTCAATGAAGCTCTTGCCCAAGACAATTTTGCTAATTCTGCTATGTGGGCTTTCATTCTATCTTGGTGGGTTGTACTGTGGGAATAACATTGTCGAAGTTAGAGATGTTGCAAAAGCTGGATCTTCCTTAGCTGTTGTTGACTCTCCTCAAGTCAATTCTGTTTCTTTCTCGGAATGTAGCAGTGACTTCCAAGATTACACTCCGTGCACGGATCCAAGGGTACACTCGATTTTCCCAATCCTTGTGAGGGCTTGATTCTGAATAAACCTTTTAGCTAATGTTTGGCTTTCGTTTTGCTTGCTCAGAAATGGAAGAAGTATGGTACTCACAGGCTTACATTCATGGAGCGCCACTGTCCTCCAGTGTTTGATAGAAAGCAATGTCTGGTTCCTCCTCCCGATGGGTATAAGCCGCCAATAAGATGGCCTAAGAGCAAAAACGAATGTTGGTACAGGTAAACTTGTTTTCTCAACTCAATTATCCATTTGATTTGCTTATCCGTCGATCTTTGAAGTTGATTGACAATTTGATTACAGGAATGTGCCATACGATTGGATTAACACGCAGAAATCTAACCAGAATTGGCTAAGGAAAGAGGGTGAAAGGTTCATTTTCCCGGGTGGAGGTACAATGTTTCCCAATGGAGTTAGTGCCTATGTCGATCTGATGCAAGACTTGATCCCTGAGATGAAAGATGGAACTATACGCACTGCCATTGACACTGGTTGTGGGGTACGCTTATAAGTTTCTAGAATTTTATCATGGCAAAATTGGTTAAGAGGTTCCCTTCTTCAACTTCATAGAGCTTGATCTGTTTTTTTTTTAAGGTTGCGAGCTGGGGAGGCGATTTGTTGGACCGCGGTATCCTCACAGTGTCACTCGCGCCAAGAGATAATCACGAAGCTCAAGTCCAGTTTGCTCTAGAACGCGGGATTCCTGCAATCCTAGGCATCATTTCGACTCAACGTCTCCCTTTCCCCTCGAATTCGTTCGATATGGCTCATTGCTCAAGATGCCTTATTCCATGGACAGAATTTGGTAACATAACTCTCTTGAATCTTCTTGATCATTGAACAATATGAGTACCTTGTTTGTCTGAGTCTCTTAGACAACATTCGTCTCTTTCCTGCTCTGTCTCAGGTGGAGTCTATCTCCTGGAGATTCATCGTATCCTAAGACCTGGTGGCTTTTGGGTCTTATCTGGTCCACCAGTCAATTACGAGAACCGTTGGAAAGGTTGGGACACAACCATTGAAGACCAGAGGTCAAATTACGAGAAGCTGCAGGATCTGTTATCTTCAATGTGCTTCAAACTGTATGCCAAGAAAGACGATATCGCAGTGTGGCAAAAATCTTCAGACAATATGTGCTACAACAAGCTGTCCAACGACCCTGACGCTTACCCGCCAAAATGTGACGACAGCCTCGAGCCAGACTCTGCTTGGTATACGCCTTTACGCCCTTGTGTTGTGGTTCCAAGCCCTAAGCTTAAGAAGACAGATTTGGAATCAACTCCTAAATGGCCAGAGAGACTGCACACAGCTCCTGAAAGAGTCTCTGATGTTCCTGGAGGAAAAAGTGGCGTATTTAAGCACGACAATGGCAAATGGAAAACTAGGGCTAAGCATTACAAGAAGCTATTACCCGCTCTTGGCTCTGATAAGATCAGGAATGTGATGGATATGAACACTGCTTATGGAGGTCTTGCTGCTGCTCTGATAGATGATCCTTTGTGGGTCATGAACGTTGTCTCTTCTTACGCTCCAAATACTCTTGCCGTTGTGTTTGATCGTGGATTGATTGGAACATATCACGACTGGTAAACTCACCAAATCCTAATCTTTCTACTTCCAAACACTTTGAGTTCACATATATATTAATGTGCTGCTATGTTGTTTCGTAGGTGTGAAGCATTTTCGACTTATCCACGAACATACGATCTTCTTCACGTTGATGGTCTGTTTACATCTGAAAGCCAAAGGTAAATGATAGAACAGAGACATCTCAGAGCCTTACATCCTTGAATACTCATTGATTATTTGATAACTAATGGTGTCTTGTTTTGGGCAGGTGTGAGATGAAATATGTGATGCTAGAAATGGATCGGATCTTGCGACCTAGTGGGTATGTGATTATACGCGAATCGAGCTATTTTGCGGATAACATTGCATCGGTTGCTAAAGGGCTGCGATGGAGTTGCCGTAAGGAAAAAACAGAGTCTGAATCAGAGAATGAGAAGATTTTGATTTGCCAGAAGAAGCTGTGGTATTCATCTAACGCAACTTCAGAAACAAAATAGCAAAAGAAAGAAAAAGGAGGACAAAGATAAAGAAGCTTAAGCTTAAAGCTTTTGTGTTGTCCGGGGATCTCTTGAGAACCAAGTCACAGGAGCAACAACAACCATAGGTTCCTTGTCTTTGCTTCAAAGCCACGAGAGCAGTTAAAGCTGCCAATTTATTTTTTTATTATCCCAGCATATTTAATAACTTTCGATATTTTTCTTATAGTATATGCTTGGTGAGAATTATATTTTTTTTGTTTTGTTTTTAAAATTGTAACATTATATGGTGAAATTCGCGATTTCTCGGATGTTAGGTTGTATTGTTTTACACGTTATAATATCTTGTGTGGTCTATTAAATCCCCACTATAAAATTTTCTCTTCCTTCAACAATTGAATGGGTGCGATGAGAGTGTTGAAATAAGGTGAATTATTTGGTGTTGAAAAAATAATAATCATAAGGAGAAACACGGTTACTTTATACTTTATATTCAATGGAAAACATACAAGTATTGGAGGAAGGTCATGGTAGCGAGGTAATTCTACAAGGTTCATTACAAACTCTCTTATTTGCATAACATATCTCCACGCAAACTTCACTCTCTCGTTTACACTACTTTAAGTCATAAAAGCCTTACTGATTTTCTGCTGAAGCTTATGGCACCTCAGCTTTCTCCTTCAGCTTACTTGTCAGTTGTTAAATATACCAATAAAAAAATCATTCTCTACTTTCTCCTTCAGCTTACTAGTCAGTTGTTACTTGTTACACATACCAAGAAAAGCTAATGTTCTCAACAAACCTGATTTATCATTCATTTTCAAAGCTCACAGGTATAACTTTTCTTGGTTTGATAATACATTTAACAAGCAAACATTACGACAATCTCTAGATTCTTTTCTTCAAGATTAAAGACTTCCCGTTTCTGCAAACTAACGATTAATGCTAATTATATTCCTCTTACCTGTTTACTTTTAGCTGTCTGCATGCTTTTTTTGTATAGACTTGTTTTCAGATTTTAACTACGAAAGAAAGCAGACAAAGAAAATGCAATTAGAAAAACAGTTTTAAAATATAGAAATCATTCGTGCGTAATTCGGTTGTGATTTTATATATGGAACTAATTGTTAGTTGTCCTTTAGCAACAAAAGAACTTGTTAGTTGTCCTCGAGTTTGATGAAAATAGTGGAATATATATGTAATGGCTGGTTGAATTTGAGTCTCAAACACCACGTGAAACACATTAAAGAAAAAATATATCGAAAGTCTCATTTGTCAAATAGTGTCTGACCATCATTTGTTTATTAAAGATTTAGTAAAAAAATAAGTTCTCTCTCCAGTAAAATATCTTTTAATAAATGGCAGAGCTTATTTGCTATTCTTGTTTTGTCATGTTTTGTCTTGTGCTCTGTTGTTGTTAGCATTTTCGACATATCCTAGAACTTACGATCTTCTTTCGTTGACGGTCTGTTTACATCTGAAAGCCAAAGGTAATGTTAGAACAGAGATCTCAGTAAATCCTTAAATGATTCACTGATTATGTGATGTCATGGTTTTGTTTTGGGAGGTGTGAGATGAAATATGTAATGCTGGAAATGGATCGGATCATACGTCCTAGCGGGTATGTGATTTGAATCGAGCTATTTTGCAGATACCATTGCGTCAGTTGCCAAAGGATTGAGATGGAGTTGCCGTAAGGAACAAACAGAATCTGAACCAGAGAACGAGAAGCTCTTGATATGTCATAAGAAGCTGTGGTATCCATCTAACGCAAGTTGATAAAATAGGGCAAATGCATAGAGCTTAAGCTTAAAGCTTTTGTTTTGTCTCGAGGTTTCTTGACAACCAAGTCACAGGACCAACAACAACCAAGGTTCTTTGTAGCCCTGTGCATTGGGATGGAAATCCCGTTCCCACACTCGTTTAAAATTTTCCGAATTTTTCGGGAATGAGAATTTGCAATTTTCTGTTGGGAACATTTTTTTTATTCAAACGGATAAGGAAAGAATTCGAAAAAAGTACGGGACTCGTCTTTTCCATTTAAAAAAATAAATAAAAATTAGATATTTTTATTAAATATCTCAAATTTTCCCATATTTTTCAAAATTTTCCATAATTTTTAATATTTTCCCGAATTTTTCTGTAATTTTCCGAAATATCTTCATTTTTTTCGATTTATTAGGACTTCAAGTATTAATTTTTTATTCTCAAATTTTATGTTCTTTCCCATTCTCGTTATTTTTCGTCCCGTTATAATATGAGAATACTTCGAATATTATATTTGGTTTTCCAAATTTCTCATTCCCGTTCAGTTTCCAACAATTTCCGTCCCGGAAACCGAATAGTTCTTTGTATTGCTTCAAAGCCAAAAATGCTATTTAGAAAGCTGCCGATTCATTTTTATTATCCCAGCATATTTTTATTAACTTTTTTTTCTTTATAGTATATGCTTTTTTTTATTGTTGTTGAATTGTAACATCAATTTTAATTTTTAATGGCGAAGTTGGAGATTTATCGGATGTTAGGTATACATGTTTTAAGATCTCTTTGTATTGTTTTACACGTTAGTATCTTGGTGGTCCTTTAATCCATTATAAATTTTTTTTTCCCTTTTCTTCTTGCTAAAGAAAATATTAGTGTGTTTTTCAAATTTCCAACAACTAAACACGGATATATAATTAAAGAGTAACCATACCATTAGTGGTAAAGTAATTGACGTTTTGATTCATAATTTGGCTCGTGTTTTTTATATCGTAGCCTAGAAGTTAAATCTGGTTCGGTTGGTTAGGTGGAAGATTGGTGACTGATGATGATGACATGACAATTTTAAATCTGATTTCAGGAAAAAAAAAAGGCTAATATATATAAACAACCAAGTAGTATTAGTCTAGTAGTTTAGCTGTGTATTTTTGCTAGGGTTAGAATATGTTCATTGTAATTTCAATCTTTAAACTTTTCGTAAACGTTCGAGAGGATTACTTTAAGTTTTTGATTTAGACTCCTTCGATTAACAGAAAGAAAACACATATTAGAAACAAAAGAAAAATCAATTTTATTTTATTTTATTTTAATCCATGAAATCTGATACATAACGATTTAAAGAAAACAATCACCTTTAATTTCTACACCCAAAAATCGCATATTCGAGCATTATGCAACAAGTTGAATTTTCTGTGGAGGGAAGCAACTTCCACTTCTTTAACAAAAAAAGAAGCAACTTCAACTTCTTCTCGCTTTTTACTCCAAATAAACGACTTGAATTATCTTCCCTCCAAATAAACCCAACAGATTTTGATTTTGTTGTTTTCTTTCTTTCTGGTAAGTCCGATATTTGACTATAATTACTTTGTTTCCCTTTCTGGTAAGTCCATTATTTGACTATAATTACTTCTTTTTTTTTTCCCTAGCTCGCATCAACCTGATTTTTCATTAATTTTCAAAGCTTGATATGCGCATGCCATTTCAAAGCTACAAACCTGATTTTTCCTTAATTTTCAAAGATTACTTTGATTTGTTAGATAATCTAGTCTCATTTTTTGGTAATCCCCCACGAATCATGATTAATGGTATATATAACTGTCATGAAAAGTCAAGATTAATGATATTCATATCAATTACAACGTGGAAGGCAAGAATAAAAGAAAGACTAGAGAAGCCGGCCACGTAAAGATACGGTAAAAAATCCTTATTAATCGAACGGAACATCGAGAAGGATGACGTCACCACGTGATAATCCCACGGTTATATATGTAAAACGCACCGTAAGTCTGTAGAGTGAGATACAGAGGATTGTAGCAGTTTCCAACGCGACACGACCACAATATCATCAATGTCGCTCGATCGAAGCAAAGGAAAAAAATATTCTCTTTCGTAGCTGCGGAATATAAATTGTCGAGCTTTTTTTTTGGTCGTCACGAGAGAACCGCACAGAGAAAGGGAAGGGAAAGAGAGATATTTGGTAGAGAGAGAGATTGATATTTGTTGGACTGAATTGAAAGATTGAAAGGTAAAGAGTTAGAAGCTCTGGATTCCGTCTCTTCCCGTCGTCGGCGACGGTGGTTATGCCTGTTGGCTCTGAGGTATTGCAGATCTCCGTCACGTGACTTCACTGTGATTCGAATTGGGTTATCTCTTTGTTTTGTGTTTCTGCGTTTGATTAGATTGGATCTGATTTCGGGTTTCTCTGAATTGTATTGGTATTGCGTTGAATCGCGTGATTGGGATCGAGTCGATTCGGATTTGTCGTGTTCTGGATTTTGTTTTTATCGTATTTTTAGGTTAGGTAGATAGATCCATTTCTGTATATCCTCGAATTGGATATGTTCTTTTCAGCTTTTTTAGATCTGCGAGCTGAATTAGGCCAAAGAATTTGGTGATGCCCAACTTTCGTATTTGTTTTTAATCTGCATTTTTAGTTTTTGCTGTAAGGGGTTTTTGGGTTCGTGATTGGAGTTCAGTTTTAGGGCAGGCCCTCAAGATTTTGGTGATGTCACGGGCTAAGACATTTCAAAATTTTCTTAGATGTTATGATTTGTGATCTCATCTGCATTTTTAATAATTGCTTCTAGGTGTTTGGGTTTCATAAACAAAATGGTAACTTGTACTGGTATTGACGAGAGTCAAATGTAAGTCGAGTCCATTGTTAGCCTGTCCTGTGATTACATATGATGTTTTGGTGAGACTTTTCTTTTTCTTATTCAGATTGATCTCTTGAATGCTTTCCTAGCTTTCGGATTGTTTATCTTTGGATTGTTTTCATTGCTACAGGTTTTATCAGGCTTCCTTTTAAGTGGATTTTTATCTTCTGAGGTATGGAGCAAGTTTTCGTCTGGCCAAGCTGCTACCATTATCGGCTATTCTCATTCCAAGAAGCGCTCGACTGGCGGTTTCTTGTACGTTCAGATTTCCTTGTGGGCTCTTTCGTTAACTGCACTTAGTGGTCCAACCCTCTTCTCTGATCTTTAGGGAAGCCGTGACGAAAAAATTCTGAGACAGGTATGGTTTTCGATTGAAACTGTTTGAGACTTTTTTTTTTTTTTGATTCTACACCATGTTTCCATCTTTCAACTGTTGCCGATGTTGGAAATTTAGTGCGTGCAATGCATTTAGTTCATGGTTAATTCCTTGAACTGGAGGTTTTAATAGATTTCATGACGATGTTTTTACTTTTTTATGACTCAGAGGAAAATAAGGAATTTTGAGAAAAGGTAAAACGGATTAAAAAACTAGGAAAGTTTGAAAGGAAAATATAACAAAACGAGGAAAACGGAAGTCCTGTATGATATCATTAAGAAAACGACACTTGCAGACAAGTTCAAAAGACCTCAAACACCCCAAACTTTTGTACACATCTTCATATTTATCAGAAAGACACATAATCGCTTGTCTGTGACATTTGTTGTCTTGCAGGGCTGAAGTCTGCAATTTCTTCCTTCGCATAGTCCTAGAAAAACCTCTAAATCTCCCCCCTGCGGACAAAGATTTGTTAATCCCCTCTTCCTTATCTTGTTCTTATGGGCGCTGGTTGAAGAAGGATTTATCAGTAACTTTCCAATTTTACATGTGTCGTAGATGTGATGCTTTTTCCTTGAGTCTGAACCCCTGAGTGAAATGTTGTGAGCTTAGGGTCCTGCCTTTTAGCCAACACATTCTTTCTTGTTGGTTCCTTCGTGTCTTTGAGTTCTCAGCATGTGTTTGTTTCTTCTCTTGCTGTCTTTCTTTTACCTTAATGGAGAACCCATAGATGTCCATAGTAAATAACGGTCAATCTACCCAGCTGAAGAATCATCGATTTTACTGCCTTGGTGTCCAGTCCTTGCTACGAACGACTGGAAGATTAATGCTATATAAACCTTTCAGAAGTTCTTTACATACATAAAATAAAGAGGTTACTTTGCTCTACCGGAAAGACTATGGATAGGTGGCTCAGATTTCTCTAACTTTTTTTTTTTTTTTTTTTTTTTTTTTTTAAAATTTTAAATATCTTTGGCATCTGGCCCTGTGGCTTATATGAATTTGCTTCTCAATGCCTTATGATTTTATAGGTACAAGTTAATCAAAGAGGTTGGTGATGGAACTTTTGGTAGTGTTTGGCGAGCTATCAATAAGCAGACGGGTGAAGTTGTAAGTTCCGTTCTTTGAGAGCTATCATAATGCTCTGTGCTTGATTTTCTTACCAACTGAAGTTTTCTATGAGCAGGTTGCAATTAAGAAAATGAAAAAAAAGTACTACTCGTGGGACGAATGTATTAATCTGAGAGAAGTGAAGGTAGTGAACTGTCTTTGTTGAGATGGTCTTTTCTCTTGTTTACTGTATGTTTACTTATTCCCCATATTTTCTCTTATTAGTCGCTTAGGAGAATGAATCATCCAAACATCGTGAAGCTGAAGGAAGTCATCCGGGAAAATGATATCCTATACTTTGTGTTTGAGTACATGGTATACTTCTTCCTGCTTGTAGTTTGATATTTTCTGACACTTTGGTTCATTGCACTGAATCTGCGTATGTCATTCTTACTTGATCAGGAGTGCAATCTTTACCAGCTTATGAAGGATCGACAAAAGCTTTTTGCGGAAGCTGATATCAGAAATTGGTGCTTTCAAGTCTTCCAAGGCCTGTCTTACATGCATCAGCGTGGTTACTTCCACCGCGACCTGAAGCCAGGTAAACAATAGTCTTGAAGTGTCAATTTTTATTTTGTATCACTATGTCTTTCCAACAGTCATGGTAAATAGTATGTCAATGATTCATATTGTGTTGGTTCTCGCAGAAAATCTATTAGTTTCTAAGGACATCATTAAGATTGCTGATTTTGGTCTGGCACGAGAGGTCAATTCAAGTCCACCTTTTACTGAGTATGTTTCTACACGCTGGTAAGATTCACTTCCCTTTTGTGTTAAAATGATTTCTTTAATGGTCCATCTGTTGATTAATGCTACCCCAGTGTTGTGGTACTGATAAAAAAGTCTTTGTTCTAATAGGTACAGGGCACCTGAAGTACTCCTACAGTCATATGTATACACATCAAAAGTTGGTTAGTATCCATACTGTAGTAAGGAAAAATATGTTATCCATAGTGCTGTAATCCGATGCTAAGCAATTTGGCAATTATTGTTTTTCTCCAGATATGTGGGCGATGGGAGCTATTATGGCTGAGCTGTTGTCTCTCCGCCCTCTTTTTCCTGGGGCTAGGTAACTTATCAGTGCCTAATCTATATCTACAGATTAGAAATGTTGCAAATGAAATGCTAATAAACAAGCGGTAATGTTGTCATCCTTGCAGTGAAGCAGATGAAATCTACAAAATATGCAGTGTCATAGGCAGCCCAACTGAGGAGACGTGGTTGGAGGGCCTTAATCTTGCTAACACCATAAACTATCAATTCCCTCAGGTACTTGTTCAAGCTTGAATAGAGTGTGTCTGCTTCATTATTATTATTATTTTTGTATTTGGGTTGGGAGTAACTGTTGTCATCTTGCAGCTTCCTGCTGGACCTCTTTCAAGCTTGATGCCATCTGCTAGTGAAGACGCGACTAATCTTATTGCGGTAATTAACAACTCTTTATACGGGGTTTTCCTTTAGCTTTGGACATGTTTCGTGTATTCTCAGACACTAATGTCTACCTTTTTGCCATGATCATTCAGCGGCTTTGCTCGTGGGATCCATGCAACAGACCGACTGCTGCAGAAGCACTGCAGCACCCGTTCTTTCAGGTATACCAGAGTGTATTTACTTGGACGATATGACTTAATTAGCTCCACTTCTGATCTAACTGTGTTCTCATGTGGCAGAGTTGCTTTTATGTCCCACCATCTCTCCGTCCCAAGCCATCTGTTGCAAGAACTCCTCCACCTGGTAATTTTAGTTTGTTGATATATCAGGACATGGATTATTATATCTTTTCGTAGGTTAGGAACGAAATTTCATATATATATTTCCTTACAGTCGGACCAAGGGGATCATTCGAGCACCAATCAGTTAAACGGCATCCGGTGTCTCTTGGCAATGCTAAGCCATTAAACAGCTATGTTGCTCCAAAGTCGAATGCTGCTTTTGGCAGTGGTGTCCAGCGGAAACTCGATATGGCTAAACAAGAAGGGACGAGAAGCGTTAGACCTGTGAGAAGTTCTGTCAAAGACTCCAAATACAGACCACCCGGAAGAAAGAGTCCTCGTAAGTAAACCTTAAAGAACCACCCTTTATTTCTTCTAACACGTACAATGGTTGTTTCTCTGTATCTGATAAAAACAAATCCTTTCAATTGGAGATAACACAGCAGGGTCGTCATTGAACAAGAACCGGGTCGCTCGCGGTGTATCAGAGACTGCTGATAAACTCGCAAACGTGAGCATCGGAGGAACCATATCTCGAAGACACTCTGTGTCTGTGATGCAGCAACAGCGGCTGAAGCCACCGCCAATGAAGGCAGGTTGTGTAGGCGAAACACGTGACATGTTCCTCAGACCAACACAACCAACCACGAATGCCTACTCTAGGAAAGTCGCCGGCTGACTCAAAAACCTCACACTCAGCCTCTTCTGAGTGATGTTTTACTTTATGAATATCTTATAAACTATACTCTGGTTTGTCTCTGAGTCGTCATTTCAGAAAAAACAAAAATTACTTATATTGTCTCTTTTTTCAGTCACGACGGTCTTCTTCTGCCGTCTGTAGTTCTGGTTTTATTTTATTTTCCATTTCATACTTTTGGTCGTGTGATGGCTTGTTTATGTGTGACGAATTAACTTTATGGTTTGCAATAAAAGTCGACTTGGGGCTGTTTTTGTGTACTTCTCTGGTACTTCCTAATTCATTTTGATAAAGAAAATCTTATAGAAGAAGCCCTTTGATAGAAAATCCGCAAAAACACAGTCTTGAGGAGAATTTACATCAGGTTTTGATTTCAGTCTTACCTCTAGACTAGGAAGTACGAAGTATCTTCTTGCTGTCTTTTTTGTTGTTGTTGCTTTGTCCTATCTCTTGTTTGAGGAATTCCAAAAGGACTGCCAAAAGACAGGCCAGTTCTTCCTAGCTTCGTTCCAGCCTAACAATGATCCTTCTCTCAAGGGATCCCAACTCGATGACACGATCCCATAACTCACACCAGCTAAAGCCGTACCGAAGAAGACGAACGAAACAATGAACGGAACCCATGTCGGGACATCGATTTTCAATCCCACTTTGAGATAGTAAAAGAGTGGGAAGAACAAGAGACCAATGAAGAGTGGTAACCCCACAGTGAAACCCATTCTGCTTATCATTCTGTTGGTCACAATCTCTGGAATCACACCTCTCTCACGATCATCTTCATCGTCTTCGTCTTCATCATCTTCATCACTTTGATTTCCAGGTTTTTGCTTTTTTGCCTTGTTGGTTTTCTTGGGAGGAGCGCCAAAACCTCTCGGGCTATTCTTTGTTGCATGTAATGGAGGTAAACGCGATATCTGTAAGTTACTGACGCAAGTAATGGACTCGAGAACTTGAGTGTCCCTCTCTCTCCGTCTTTTTACTAAGGTACACTGTTTGTAGCTTCTAAGCTGCGTCAATGGAAACAATTTGAAGAAGATAATCTCAAAATCTAATTAACGAGAGATTAAAACGGGAGAGAATTCTGAAGCCATTAAAGTGTAGTAAACCAGATAATTGGCGTTTTCATGGATACCAAATTGATCGATACAGAATCAAGAAGATTACCTTGGAAGAAGATCCGAGATGGCTAGAGAGCTTGACAGGACATGGTACTGAAGCCATTGAATCAGACTAGACATGAACCAAGAAGCAAAATCCTAGCGAGATATAGACTGAGAGAGAAGCATCGGATTTTTGTGTTGTCTTCTCTCTTCTGTTTCGAGTGGAAGAAATGGATAAGGTTTATCGATCGTCTAATACCGGTTTAGTCCGGTCTGATATGTATCCGTTTTACCCGGTCTAATTATTTCTTAATATCATTTTCGAATTCTGGAGCAAGACGAAGATGAAACGCTCCTCGTCGGGGAGAAAAAAATGGAGGAGAGTTCCTCGATCGGAAGAACGAGGAAAACGACGGAAAGATTCCAAGAGGTGAGAAAATTTTCCTTCTGAACTCGATTAATGTAGAATCCTCGATGTTCTTTGATTCGAGGATTTTGTAATTTTCGTGTTTTGTTTTCCAGTTATCATCTATGTTGAAGGTTGATCAATTGTTCTGGGTTACGACAATGCAACCACGAATTAGGTATGTAACTTCAATCCTTGCGCTATTTTTCTCTGAGAATTTACTATTTCGTTTGGTGGTGAATGCTGTTGATTTGGGATAGTGTTTATCATACAAAACCTAAGATGCTCTCTAGATGCCCATGAGAAATGAGAAATGAGAATCTATATTACATTGCTTCAGTGCTAGGTAGCTTACTTAATAGTAGAAACACACAAGCAAACTTGAGAAACCTCAAGTTGTGAATCTAAATCCGTCATTCTTGATCTGAGCTAATCAGTCCCCTAGTCCAAAGTGAGCCATCAATAGCCAAACGAAGTTGATGAACTCCCCACCTTTGCTAAGCAGCTCCATACGCGTTGTGCCGTCACAATGTGACGCTGCGTGGAAGAGGAATCCCAGCCACACTTTGCTGAGTGTCTTCCATTTGTCTTTTCCAAAATTCTTCTCCACTCTCTCAAGTTCTTCCGCCAGTGAACTTGCCTCGAACAACACCGACTTGCTATGATTCCCTTTGACATCTCTTGGTTCGATGCTCGTATCGACTGAAAGAATCATCTTGCTGGCTAATCTCACATCCCTCGAGTTTTCGATTCCCATCTTCTTGAAGAACCTATCAGCCTCGGCCAACGTGTCTCTGAATCTGATCTTACCTATGCCAGCTACCTCTGACATCAGCTTAGGCTGCATGATCAAGAGATACATCATGTAGTCTGACAGCATTTTGCTGATCTTACGGTTAGTGTGATACTCAGGTTTATCACTCTTCTCTTTGGTCGAATCTTCTTCTTGATAACAGAGCTCGGTGGCAATGTGCCAAATTAGGAGACTGTGCTCATAATCAACATCTGTTATGTAACGTAACAGCATTTCATGACCTGCTATTTGAATCTGGGTGTGGCTTGACGCCCAATCTCTCCTGGCCGAGGGTTTTGTTGTGGTATTCTCAAGGCTCTCTAGAATCTTGGATTTGTCTTGCAGCTCAGAAAACACGAATGACCATAGTTTTGCTGTCAAGGGTTCACTGTGTACTGATCTTACCAGTCTTATCTCGTGAAATAGATCCTTGATGCCTAGGGAGTTGATGACGCAGGTGACAAGAAACGCCAAAAAGTAAGGTATATGGAGCCAAAACCCAACAAAAGTCTTGAAGATGTTAATAACAGAACGAGCAACCTGGTTTTCTAGTGTCGGTAGGATGATGACATGGTGGACAATGTACCGGTAAATATCACAAAACCATATGGCGATGTTACTAGGCCAAGTCTGGATGATGGAGAAAACGTAACTGAAACGATAACATGCGGTCTTCCATAAAAAATCCCATGTCCCACCCCTGGGGCTGTGGATCCTTTTTGTTTCTGCCTTCATGGAGTATGTGATGAAGTTGAACATTTTGATGCTTCCGGTCCATCTTCTGAGTAGAAACGGTGTGTCAAGCACCTCTGCTGATGTTCCTTACAACATGTTTGCCACGTCCACTTTGGCCTCTTGAGACCAAGGATCCAGTTGAGTATTTGGTCTTTCTGTGAATCCATCCCGTCGGGGTCATCCTTTAGCGTTGAGAGGATGGCTATTGTCCAGTCGGAAACCACAAATATGTACAGGGATATAACATCCAGAGCTATTCCAACTAAGAACAACGTGTAGGTGATTACAATGTCGGCTTTGTGAAATTCTTGGATCTTGTTGTGTCTGTAATGGTAGATGATGAAGGCTGACAGAAGAGATCCCAATGATAAGAACCGGGACACAAGTCCAACCCAACTATGAAGAACCGCACCTTTTGTGTATAGGCCTTCATAGATTAAATGGAGCTCTGCCTCTATAATCCTCAAAGCTTCTTCTTGTCGATGTAATACGCTGAAGAACGCCTTGCTCTTATTACGCAGCTCCAAGCTGAAGATGTTATTGACCATAAAACTCTTGAAGTTATCGAAGAATAAGAAAGCATACTGAAGAATCTCAAGGTGGGTCAACTCTCTATTTGGATGCATTAGCTTCAGAGGTTTTTGTTGTCTGTGACGTTCCTTCATGTACATCTCAGTAGCAAGTATTGAGTCCATATCATACGACTTGTTTAAAATTTGGGTTTTTGTTTGCGCATTGTAGTCAAACCCTGAACTGGATGCCTGCAACATCGAGCCCCTAAATCTGTCTGAACTAGCGAGGTACAACGCAATCGTCCTTTCCAAATATTTAGAAGTCCCAGCAATGAACAACAACAATATTATCACCCAAAGCACGTTGGGTAAAGACTGGACAACCACATAGACACCTGCAACCGCTTGAAACACAAGCCCAAGAAAATGTCTGTTCCACAGAGCATTGTCTTCGAGGGAAAACGCAGTGATGGTGTCTGGTCCACCAAGGTGTAGGAGCAAGAAAGGTGCCCACAAGGCGACTAGCTTCTTGTTTTGAGGAGGATCATTGGGTTTAAGGTCTTTACCTTGGTTCTTGGCAATCAAAGCAACTGCAAAATTTGCAGACAAATCTGCCAGGAGATAGGAAGACCACAAGAGCAGGACCAGAAACTTGTTGGGCGTTCGTTTCCTGGAGGGGGCAAACAAAATGAGAATTGTCTGAAGCGAAAGACTGAGGATTATCAGTCCCCTGATATTCCATGTGTCCCAAGCATCTTTGATGTGTTTTGGAATCACTTCCACCATTTTTCCTTTGTCTCCTGCCAAGAAACGGCTCTGATCAGATTGATTTCTGGAAACTTGTTTGCTTTGTGAAATGATTTTTTTTGCTTCTGCCATTGACTTTTTACCTAAACCTTGCTAGGGAGACACAATCTACATTGGTCTTTGTTTAATATTTTATGGGGATTTGGTATTTTTAGACAAATAAAACGCTGGTCTTCTGGTCTTATTTTAAGTTTTAAAACGAGAAAACGACAGAGAACACAACCCTCTCCATTAACTGTATCTGTTTGGGAATTCTTTTTCTTTTAGCATCATCAAAAGAATAAATCCTGGCATTCTTTGGATAAGTTGTAGTAATGGTGCCAAAAAAGCAGTACATTTAAAATAGATCCCTTGGGAGTCCAACGAGGAAACATTCAAATTCATGTCCGGTCGTAACACACACACACACAGAGTAAAAGATTAAGGAAAGGATCCTGTTTGGACTTCCCACTAGACCGTTTCCAACTCCTGCAAACAGAAGCAACCGGAAAAATTGGCAGGTTATTATGTATTGAGAAACTTAACAATAGTAACACACTGCGGAGTAGTAATAGGCATAAGGTTGGACTCACCGGGCCACAAAGATCTTCCTTCGAAGCTTCCAACTTTGGGCAATTATCTTTTTTGTATGTCTTCATATTAGGCAGCATAGCATTAATAGCAGATAGCACAGGCAACTCAAAAAGGCACAGTGTGTGTAGATTCGGCAGTTGGACTTCTTGTTCAAACACTTTCTCCAGCTTCACACAAAATTTTATATTCAGGAGTTCTAGACTGGTGGGAAGCGCGGATGTAGAGAATAGCGTTTTAATACGTGGGCAACAATCTAGGCTTAGTTTCTTCAGATTCTTGAAGCTGCTGCTGCTGCATATACTCTCCAACCGTCGAAGATTCGTAATTGACAAAGTCTTGAGGTTTCCGAGACGTTCCTCATCTACATCAGAGAAAAGGATCTCTATGCCACCGCACATCTCCAGCCAACAACCTTTCACTGATTTCAAATCATTGAAGATAGATGAGAGACTTGCGGCGCTATTGTCCACAATAGCCACAAACTCGACTTTAGCTAGGATTTCCTTGTCTTGATCTACCCCATTAGATCCTTTGATCTCTAGGACTTCTTGACAACTTTTGGCGTCAACAAATGGTATTGTGTTCATATAGACATCCATGTATATATCAGTTTGATAAAATCCTTTCTTTTGAGGACAATCAAAGGCCCAGACTTTACCCTCTCTTCCTAACTCTTCCCTTGAGATTTCTTGGATTTTATAGACCGGCTCAGAAGAGCTTAGTCTCTCAGACATCACATTTGTTATGGCTTCCTTTACTTGGCTCCAAGTATCATTTTCAAACCTTCTTGAATCTGCTAGAATAACTACCTTTGAACAATAGGTACTGCTCTTCTCTGGAAATTCCGGTGAAGTTTCTATTCTGGTGTCAGAGAGATTAACTTCCCGCAGGTATGACATGTGCTTAAAGGACCCCTCAATTTTATGCAACTTAGTGCACCCGGAAACATCAAAGACTTCAAGGCTCGTGAGTCCATTGATGTTTGGAAGAGCTTCTAGGTTGGAGCCGTCTCTCAGAAGGAGTTGTCTGAGGTTGGTTAGACCGGAGATGGTGGACGGCAATTTGGTAAACTTTGTACCTGACAGATTGAGAATCTTGAGCTTCTCTTTCTGTTCAAAGCATATTGCCGATATTTCCATCAAGCGAGTAGTACCAGCCAAATCAAGACTCTGGAGATTTGATAAGGGTTTAAGATTGGGCAATTTTACTAAATTGCTACAGTTGCGCAATGAGAGCCACTTCAAGGAGTGAGGCTCGGCAGCCACTGCGGTATCATGAAATATTGGAAGCCGTTTTAGTTTGCTCTCTGAAAAATCTAGGAGCACAAGCCGTTGAAGACGAGAAAAGGTTCGGTTTTTGCTTGTGTTTTCTTCAAAGCAAGTTCTTAGCTTATGTGCACCACGGACATCGACAACCTCGAGCTTTTCTAAATGTTGTATGTCTGGCAAATCTTCCAATAAAAAACAGTCCCTAAGGATGAGACTCTGGAGACACTTCAGTTGAGAAATGCTGGAAGGTAAAGATTTGATCCCAAGTCCAGAGAGATTAAGACTTTGAAGCTCGAACGCTGCTTCAAAGAAGTCATCAGAGATAGTTTCCACAGAGCTAGCGCCAGAAACTTCAAGAACCTCTAGTCTTCGTAGACACTTAAGCTGCTCTATACTTTTCTGTAGATCATAGTCTCTGATCACAAGAACTCGAAGTTGTTTGAGTTCGCTTAAAGACTGGTTAAGATAGCTGAATGTGGGATCAAAAAGAACAACTACTTCAAGACCCCTCATCTGCGGCTTCTCAAAAAACTCTTTAGGTGTTTCACGACGCAGACGGTTTCCACTTACCAGAATTGTAAGAATATCGTCTCGTTTTGTTGCTTGTACTGTTCTTATCATATCATCTATCTGGGTGATTTTCCCTAGACCTTTGTTCTTGTCACCACTATAAACCTTAGCACATCGGACTCGAGATCTGCCTAAGAAGCCATGATGCCGAAGATCGATTAAATTATCCATTGCCATCTCTGGTACAACCATGTCACCCTCTTGTATCTTCAGAATACCTCGGTATATAAGCTCCAGCAAGATAGCATGACCATCGCTATAGGCCTTCTTAACAGATCGAACAGGATCAAAATAGCCTTCAAGTATCCATTGTGTGATCAGTTCACCGTAATGAATACAGCCGCAGTGCTTGAAAAAGTCCAAGCTGTGCCAAAAACAATCAACGATGGCACTCTTCAAAGTAACATCTGTCTCCAACAACTGATAAGCAAGTTGCAGAATAGGATTGTATCCGGAAACTGAGTAAGCTGGATCACAGGGGGATAAAAATTCCTTTAAAACCTTTGCTTGTTTTGGAGAGAGACTATTGGAAGTTTCCTGAATGCAGTTGAAGGATCTGGCTAGCACGACGACTGCAGCAGGAAGACTCATGCTTTTTCGCACCACAAGAGATGTCAATGGCTCATCAATCTTCCAATCTTTCTGGAGGGACTTAAGCAAATCCCTTGTATTATCCTTGATAAGGGACTCAAATAAATCCTCCATATAGTCCTCAGTGATGAAGGAGAGTAAAGTCTTTGACTCATCCTTGGTTTGGAACTCAATTTTTCCCTCACTCTTTGTATCCGCACGTATCTCGAATGTTGTATGAGACTCGATTTGCTCCTCACTCCTTGTATCCTGTGGCTCGTCCATGTCATCGGACTCAATCTCCTCGTTACTCTTTGTAACCTGTGGCTGGTCCGTGGCATTGGACTCAGTTTTGTTCGTAGTGTTTACATGTCCTTTTCTCCTCGTAATAAGAAGTTTTAGAAATAGATCTCCCGGAAAATTAACTATGAGAAACTTCTCAAGGCCGAAATCCTTCATCACGTTATCTTCACTTGTCTTATTTCCTTCGTCGTCAAGTATCAATAGAAGATACGGCACCAAGACAGCAGATGAAGTCTTGTCTCTCTTCTTTCGCTGTTTGGCCAACATGTTCATTTTCTCAACAGCTAATGCATTCTTTCTCTTGAGCTCTGCAATTATCTTCTCCTTCAAAGCGGTTAACAAGTCTGGCTGATTCTTCTCCTCCTTATCATCTCTAATATACGCTCCAATTTGGAAAGCTATGTTCTCATAAAGTGACACTTCATCTTCAAATTTGTTGTTGAGGTGCAACCAGATGGTGAGGTAGCACAAGCCTTCCTTAGTTGCATACTCGCCTACCATCTTCGCTAGCCACGTCTTTCCAGTTCCGGATTTCCCTGTCAGCAGAACTCTTTCAGGACCATCACCATGCATTTTATCCATTATCTTCATGCACAAATCCATGTCCTGCTCTTCTCGGCGTAATTTACAATACTCGATATCCCTCCCGTTATCCATTACAGAGCCTTTACCCTTCAAAGAAAAATGAGAAAAGCATCATATACCATCAATTTCTGAATCTTACTGAAGATCGCATATTTATCAATCAATTCGAAAATGCCAGTCACGCAGATATATAGATACTAATAATAGGCGTGGAAAATCAGAATATGTTGAAAGGAGAGGAAAGGTTGTAACCTTAGTGAATCTCTGTGACTCTGCAGGGAAGACAAGATCAGATGTTTAGGCTCTCTTCGTTGAATGATCAGATCTAATTGTCAATCTTTTTGGTCTTTTCTCTCTCTTTCTCTCGGTGGCTCCTTGAATATAATCGTATTAAAGAAAGACTTTCTTTTGACAAATAGAAAACAATGACTTTCTACATTTATTGATTGATTATTTAACATATCAATAGCAGGCTTATTCAAGGTGGAAGCTCTCTCTCTCTCTTGGCGTGGCCGCTGAGGAGAAAGGAGGAGGATCTACAAGAGTGTTTGGGGCGTTTTAGGGTAATGGTTATCAGTTTTTGTTCTTTTAGAACATGATTTCAGATTATTGATCAATGGAAAGTTCATGGCTTTTTTTTTTTCTTTCCAGTTTTGGTTGTTTCCCTGAGAATTGATTTCAAGATTTGCAGGCAAGATGGTTTCAGTGTCTTTGCTTTGAGTGCTTGAAAGAAATCTTTTAGAATAAGCGTTTTCATGTCATGGCTTTCATCAAGAACAACTCACAGTCACAGGCACATCAATCAGGAAATACCTCAGAGGATAAAGTCGACAAGATCTTGGAAACCTTACCAGAGTTGAACAAACTGCTATCCGATGCATTAGAGAAAAACAAGGGGATTACTGATAGATACAATAATCAAATTCATACTATAGCAAGGAGCCTAAGTGCTCCTCCTGCTCCGACTCGTGTTGCGTTTGATGGCAAACTGATTAAGAGCCTGCAATATCAATTCCAACTCCTCAAACTGAAGCTGGGAAAGCTGGAGCAGTTTCAATCAAACGTGGGACTAAAGCTGGATAAACATCTTGTTACCCTTCAGTCACTAGTTACAAATTTGGATTCCTCCAGGGTGTTTTCTCAAGCTACGTATCAGATCAAGCCTGACTTAGAAGAAATCGAGAAGAAGATCTCTGACTTGTTGTACCAAGTCCCCTTATTGTCTGCCAAGTCAGAAAAACAGAAAGCAACGGCATACGGTGATCAGGATGATGAAGACGACGAGGTTCATCAAGACAAGGCCTATTATTACCTCCCAGCCATACATACGAACGTCGAAGGTCTCATCAAATGCGAGGCTTTTAGATACGTGAAACAGATGTTTATGGAGCTTGATAATGAAAGGAAGATCTTACTTTTGAGTTTCGCTGTGTTTCCGGAGAACAGAGAGGTTCATAGAACCGTGTTGATGTATTGGTGGATAGGAGAGGGGATTCTACCTGTGGGAGCAGCTGAAAGCGCTGTAAAGACCCTTCTTGAGGAATTTGCCGACAAAAATTTGATCGAACCGGTTGAAGATAGGCGTAAAGTGGCTCCAAGCAGCTATAAGATGAACCCTTTTGTGCATTCTTCAGTTGTTCATCTCTCCAAGGAGATTGGGCTTTTCGATATTTACAGTGGAGTGTATAACAAGCCAAAAACAAGCAAGTCAGAGATGGGAAAGGTGTGCCTTGTGGAGACGTCAACAGAGGCAGCCCCTGGGAAAATGCCATCACTGGATATCGAAACAGTGTTCAATGTTTCTGAGAGGTACCCGGATTTCGCAGTCAGGTGGTTCTCGAAGAATCCACGCACAGGCACAAGATTCACGATCAGATCTTCAGAAGCTTGGTTCAAGTCACTCAATGTCTTTTATTTGGGAAGATGGGAAAGAAGTCAGAAACGTCACATCCAGGTACAGAATCATGAGCTTATGAATTGTTTAAAACATGTGACGAACGTAAAAGTGTTAAGTCTCCAAGGGATCTCGACCATTAGAAGCCTAGACAGTTCGGTTTGTAAGCTACGCGAGCTAATCGTGTTAGACCTCAGGGATTGCTATGACCTGACGAAACTTCCAGAGAAGATAGATTCCCTCCAGAATCTGGTCTACTTGGATATGACTGGATGCTATATGTTGGAATACATTCCCTTGAAGTTGGCTTTGTTGAAGAACCTAGAGGTCCTCAAGGGCTTTGTTGTCAGCGATTCCGTCTATGAGAGTGTGGCGTGCAAGCTTATTTATCTGAGGAACTTGAGGAGGCTAAGAAAGCTCAGCATTGAAATAAACCAAGGTGATCTTGGTGTAGAACAATTGAAGGAGTATCTTGAGGGTTTCCTAATGCTGAAAAGTTTTAAAGTGACATGGAGGAGGGATCTCGAGTTCTTCGATCGTACGCCCACGGACAGCACTGTTAAAGAGTATATCCGTACTGTCACAAGAATTGGCCCTAATCCAGTTCGTGCCCCTGGTCCGATTGGACGCCCTCTTAGGTTAGAGAAGCTGAACATGCAGCGTTTTCCAGACGAACAACTCCCCTCTTGGCTCCATCCGAAGAAATTGCCTGACTTGAAAAAGCTCCACATTGGAGGAGGAAGAAAACTCAAGGGTTTCGGTAATCCTCCGGATGGGACAACAAGATTTGCTGTCGAGGTCTTACGTCTCACGTCACTCCCCGAGCTAAGAGTTGGGTGGATAGAGCTGAAGCAAATCCACTTCCCAAAACTGACCTTTCTTGAGAAGTATGAGTGTCCAAGAGTTAGTCTCACTCCCTGCGATGGGAATGGAATATGGAGATCTGACCAAGACGACTAATGCTATGTTCAACAGTACCGGAGCTATCCATCTAAGTTCTAACCGGTGTAATCTGATATATATATATATATATATATATTCAGCAAACGGTTTGATGGAGATTGATTCTCATTGATTGATTTTATGGTTTTAGTTTTAACAAAAAAAAAAAAAAAAAAAAAAATTTAAAAAGTTGGGNAAAAAAAATTTACAAAGTTGTGTGTTTTTGTTTTCTTCCTGTTTTGGTTTGTAGAAGTCTTGATGTTTTTCCCAGTTTTCTTGTTTAATATACTTGAGTAAATACTTTAATAGCCTGTTATATTCTTCTTGTTCCATTAGAAGAGCTTTATGCGTTAACTTGAGTAATAATCGGTTTTCTTCTGAGGGACGAAAGAGTGGTATCGCCGCTTGTTTAGGATAAATATACCAAGTCAAATTTGTATGTATCTTTCTTCTCGATGACAAAGGTCTTCGGCGACCTTTGATTTAAACCGTGCATAAAAAGTTTTTGTTTACAGTTATTACTGAAGAGTTCACTTATTTTTCCTTTTAAAAGTGTCTTTTATCTCATGTTTGAGGTTAGACATTTGCAGCGAGTCGGCCAAAAAAAAAACAAAGACTTTTTCTGTTGACTGAATATTTATTGAATCGACAAATAGTTTAATTTAAAGAAAGTTTCGTCTCATATTTTATCAACTAGTAGTACTAGTAGCTAGAAAATGTTGTTTAAAGACATTTCTTGTTTATTATACGATCATGTGGTAGTGGACCTAGTGGTACAGGCTGTGCCGCACAGCTCATACACCTGTAATTTGTTATAAAATCTTGATGTTAAAGGCCAACTCATATAATGGGTTTCCTTCTAACTAAAAGATATGGGATCATTAATTTATTCTCCCCCTCATACAAGTTCATGTCCAGTATACGCATATTGTTAAAAGGAAAATTATCATAAACATTGGAGAACATATATTCAGAATCATTCAAGCATACAGTAATTGTTTCTTAGAATTGGACATAATTATGATTAAAAAATATTACTGATATAAAGTTTAAATTGAGGTTTCTGGTACTACTTTTTTTTAACATATAGAATACAGCTTTAGTGAAGAAAAGAAAATTAGATATGGTTTTCAAATTGTCTGAGACAGTTTTCAGTTTAAACTAGCTAGTTCCAATTCTAGTATTATTTTTGGAAAACGATATGGAGTAAGGTTTGTGAATACTTACAATTATTCAGCATTAATCTATAATAATTTATAGTAATTAGAAGATGAGAGGAGCTTTCTCAACAACCGGCTATTCAGGTCAGGTCAGAAGATAAAGCATTTTGTGTTTAATTAACTTGACTCGTTCATACCCCTAACTTCCATCTCACAGAGAACAAAAAAGAAAGAGAAAAGATAACTTGTTTTTCATACCCATCCACCATGGATGCAGTTGAATGTTCTAGTCACCTACATCCTTTAAACCCTATAGAGTTATTGCCTAATGAAGATGAAGATGAAGAAAGCCGAGTATGTGGTCTATGCGGGGAACTGATAAAAGGGCCTCGTTATGAATGTTCAAAGTGTAATTTCACTGCACATCCTGGTTGTGCAGAGAATCCACCATCACTTGTGATGGATAGGAGCAAGATCCATGAGCATACACTCACCCTTTTACCAAGACATGTCTCCTTCACTTGTAATGCTTGTGGACTCTCTGGAGATAAATCTCCTTATGTATGTCTTAAGTGTTGTGTCATGATACACAAAGACTGCATAGACTTTCCAAGAGCCATAAGAATCACCCGTCACGAGCACCGCCTTTCTCATACTTGGTTTCTTGGTCCCGGGAAATGGAATTGCAAAGTCTGTTACAAGAACATTGACGGCAAATACGGTGCTTATTCTTGTCGTTTCTGCGAAAGTTACGCTCTTCATTTGAGGTGTGCAACCAATGAACATGTGTGGGACGGCAGGGAACTCCAAGGGGTGCCCGAAGAAGAGGATGAGATTAAAGACAAGGAGATGTTATTCATCCCAAGCGGCGACGAGGACAAGTTGATCCATCATGTTAGTCACGAACATCGTTTAAGACTCGAAGATGGTCTCGTTCAACCTGAGAAAGTTGGTTGCTTCGGATGCGCTTTTCCCATCGGTTCCGATCCTTTTTACAGGTGCGACGCCGATGATGATAAGCTATGCGATTTTGTTCTTCACAAGACATGCGCCAATCTTCCGCGCAAGAAAAAGACCGTTGTGCATCAACACACACTGACTCTGTGCACCGACGACCGCCACAACATTTCTCCCTGCGAAGCTTGTCACTTACCTTTCAGTGGCTTTAGATACCGTTGTCTCGAGTGCGAATACGAATTCGATGTTAGATGCTCTTCAGTTGGTGAGCTAAATAAGTACGAGCTTCACACTCATCTTTTGCACTTTGGAGCTGAATACTCTAAGCTGTGCAGCGTCTGCAATCACACCGAAGGTGAATATATGTTAATTTGTGATGCATGCGATTTCAGAGTATGCTTTGCGTGTTCACACTTACCCTGTGAAGTAAACTACAAGTACGATGAGCATTTACTCTCCCACACCTTTGGTGAGGATGTTACGGGTCTTTACAGGTGTGACTTATGCGAAATCAAGATCGACGGGGAGAGTAATCACTACAAGTGTTCTGATTGTGGTCCAGTTATTCATATTGATTGTGCGCTTGGGAGTTTCAGGAACATAAGACCAGGGCATAGTTTCGTCACACCATATAGAGACCGGTACCACGTGGTTCTCAATGACCGGACGTCACTACTACGTTGCAGCCAGTGTGACAGTGATTGCCACGAACCGTTGCTCTTGAAGCGCTCCTCCTCCGTCACTACTGAAGTTACAGTTTACTTGTGTTCTTTTCTTTGTTTCAAAAATTATGTTTCGCTTCAAGTGTCTTCTGAATCTGAATGATGAATTCCTGTCCGTTTTCTGAATTTGTTTGTTTGCTAATGTCTACAAAACGTTATTGTTAATAAGCAAAGCATCTTTGCATAGTTAGTTCCTTTTCAGTTGTTTTCATCAAATTCACAGCCTACTTGTAAAAAAATAATATCAAAATCACAACCACTTGGAAGAAATTAAACAAGAAGAATTGAATTTCTTAACAACATAAATGTCTGCTAATTTAAAGATTAATAAAACATCTGTCATTAATGAACACGAGGCTGAAAAACATTTTTTAAAAGACCCAAACTTTTTTAAGTCAATAAAATTTATTTCGGTCATTGTTAATAATATTAACACAAAGACCGAGTCTAATAAATATTTTAGGAGACTGTATTAGAATAGATCTTTTAGGAGATTTTGATGGATTATATATTTTGAAAGATATTTAGGTGGTTTTAAAAAAATGTCTCGCAACTTTGGTGAGATATAAAAAAGAAGAAGAAACGAGCCAATTTGTATGCTCAACGGTTATGATCGAGGACTTGACCAAACTTCTGGCAGAGTGATTTAAAAGGAAAACCAACCAAACCAAACCAAACCCTGCTATAATAATACTCTGAGAACCTTTTTCACAAAGGGTCAATTTTCAGGAACATCAAAGATGGTGGAGGCAATCCCAAAGGCATTGAAAGAGGTGTGGGACAAGTGGAACATCCGTGGCCTTGTGATATCCAGTCTTGTCCTTCAGACAATCCTGGTTCTTCTTTCACCAAACCGAAAACGAACACCGAGGAGACTTTTTCGACTTCTCATCTGGTCGGCTTACCTTTTAGCCAACTGGGCAGCTGACTATGCCGTAGGGCAGATCTCAGACAGCGCAGGAAACGACCCTGAACCCAACGAGTCACCCAAGACCAACGATCTCTTAGCTCTCTGGGCAACGTTCCTTCTCTTGCACCTTGGCGGTCCTGACACCATCACAGCTCTTGCTCTGGAAGACAATGAGCTCTGGCTCAGGAGCTTATTCGGTCTTGCGTGCCAGTTCATTGCTACACTCTACGTGTTCTTGCTATCAATTCCCAACAGTCTCCTGATACCTACATCACTCATTTTTGTCGCTGGAGTCATCAAGTATGCTGAGAGGATACACGCAATGCGTGGAGCAAGTCTCGAAAGGTTCAAAGATGTGCTTCTTGGGCAGCCCGAACCTGGAATAGACTACACGAGGTTCATGGAGGAATACAAAGTTAGGAAGATTTTGAGAGAGCGTAGCCGGTTGGTTAGGGTGGAGGAGCCAGAGAAAGGCATAGGAGTTGGTGTAGCAGTTTGGCCAAAGGTTACTATGACTCATCTCCAGGTTGTCCAATATGCTTACAAGTACTTCAATATCTACAAAGGTCTTGTGGTAGATTTCATCTATAGCTCTCAGCAGTGGAGAGAGAGCAAGCAGTTTTTTCTGTCACTGTCGTCAGAAGAGGCTTTGAGGATTCTAGAGGTCGAGCTCAGCTTCATCTATGGCACTCTGTTCACCAAAGTTGACATCCTCCACACCTGGACCGGAGCTACTTTCCGGTGTATATCCTTGAGTTGCCTGTTTGCATCCCTCTACGTGTTCAGAACATCGAGGAAAGATGGATATGAAGGTTTTGATGTTGGCCTTACTTATGCATTGATCAATGGTGGAATAGCACTCGATCTCATTTCCATCCTCATATCCTGCGTATCCGACTGGACATTTGCTAGACTGAGGAAGCCTAAGGAGGAGGTGGACGATCCAGATACCAGGTTTGATAGATTTCTCAGTTGGCTCCTCAGTTTCAGGGAGCTCAAGTGGAAGAGGTGCACGTGTCACGAGCACGAGCACGAGCATATCTATCGCTTTCACAAGGTGCTTGATAGATTCTTTATATTTCGGAGATGGTCTGAGTACGTATATGCATACAACCTGATTGGCTCCTCCCTGAAGATAAAACCAAACAGAATCCACCACACCAAGGGTTACAAAGAGAGTCTCTTTGACGCCATCATCCATATCTTGTCCATAGATCGTGTCATCCGACTAATAGTCTTTGCTTCCGTAACCTTGAATCGCATCCGCGAGAAGATAGACCTATACATCATTTCTCTGTCCATCAAGGATCTTGCACTGTATTACCTTCTTTACCCTGTCAAGATCTTTCTCAGATTCTGGTTTGGAATTCCTCTCATCAACTATCTCTTGGACTTCTTCGGCATCTCGGACCAGGTAAACGAGATACTGTTCACATCTCGTCAACGCCTCACAGCCGAGCTTTGGGAGTTCATATTTGAGGAGGTTAAGCGTAGATCCGTCTTTGTCGTTGGCCTTGAAAGCGCCAGTCACATATATTCAGCCAGAGGTGATTGGATTCTGCGTGATATGAAAATAGAGAATGATTACGAGAAACTGCTTCCGTATGTCACTGAAGTTGATTACGATCACAGCATTCTGGTGTGGCACATTGCCACTGAGCTCTTACACCAAACAGACCAAGGCTATCAAGGAGATCACAGATACAGAGACTTCAGCAAAACGCTTTCAGACTACATGATGTACCTCTTGATCGCGCAGCCTTCCCTCATGTCAACAGTTTCAGGAATCGATAAGGTAAGATTCAGAGAGGCAATAGCAGAGGCTAAAAAATTTCAAGAGGTCAAAGATGTTGTCGAGTCTCGACGGTTGAAACAAAAGACGAGACCCGGAGATTCAAGCGTGACAAAGATGGCTTGTGAAGCAATTCTTAGTATATACACGGCAGATGAGCAGATAAACGAGAATGCTGACGGGTATCGAAGCAAGTCGAAGCTGCTCCAAGCGAGCATGCTAGCAAAGGAGCTTCAGCGGATACAAGTTCAAGTAAGCAATGAGAAGAAGTGGCAAGTAGTGAGCAACGTGTGGGTGGAGATGCTTTGCTACGCAGCGACTCACTGTGACTCTAAGCAACATGCAGCTCAACTCAACAAGGGCGGTCAACTGATCAACTTTGTTTGGCTTTCCATGGCTCATTTTGGACTCGGAGAGCAATTTCTGACCATCAAGGAAGATTCTAGAGCCAAACTGATTCTCGACAAAGCCACCTCTTGCCTTGTGTGACAGAGGATTTTTCTACAAGTCTTAGTTATTCTTCTAAACTCTAACTAGTTCATGTAACATAAAACGCCCTCATTGGATTTCGAGCTCCAATTTCAACCAGAAAATCCGAAATAGCTTCTAATATCCGATTGTGTTCTTCCTGTAAGCAAAGAAACATGGAGCCACTACTAATACCTTCACTTTCACCTAACAGATTTCGCAAACTTGGTTCAAAACTCTTACAGATTTGAGAGACTGGTGCTCAAAGCAGGACGATTTTATGTCACGTTCATCGTCTTCGTCTTCTTCGTCATGTTCTTCATCACTTTATCTGTAAGCTGCTGACGCAAGTAGTGGACTTGGGAACTCGAGTGTTCATCACTCTCCGTCTTTCTACTAAACTACACTGTCTATAGCTTCCTTGCTAAGTAACAAGAGACTGAAAAAAAGATAGTGGAGTGGAGTTTTTGTTTAATAAGAGAGATAACTCTGAGTCTGACGCCATTAAAGTGTAGTAAACCGACAGAAGGAACGAGTTGACTTAGCATCTTTTTAATCGATCAGTGATGACCAAATTGATCTATACAAAGAGGACAAGATACGAGTCGACTCGGTAGAGAGAGAGGATTACCTTGGAAGAAGATCCGAGATCACCAGAGAGCTCGACGGGACATGGTACTGAAGCCATCGAATCAGACTAGACATGAACCAAGAAGCAAAATCTTAGCGAGATTTAGACAGAGAGAGAAGAAGCATCGGATTTTTGTGTTGTCTTCTCTCTTCTGATTTGAGTGGGAGAAATGGACAAGGTTTATCGTCTAATACCGGTTTAGTACGGTCTGATATGTTCCGTTTTATCCGGTTCAATTATTTCTTAATTTCAATGAGTGGTTCCCCGTTCACCGTCTTCTCGTCGGGGAGAATTTGTCGATCGGAAGAGCGAGAAAAAACGACGGAAAGATTCCAAGAGGTGAGAAAATTTTCCCTTTGAACTCGATTAATGGTGAATCCTCGATGTTCTTTGATTCGAATTTTTTTTTATTTTTTATTTTCGTGTTTTGTTATCCAGTTACTATGGCGAAGGTTGATCAATTGTTCTGGGTTACTACTTACTACAATGCAACCACGAATTAGGTATGTAACTTCAATCCTTCCGCTATTTTTCTCTGAGAATTTCGTATTTCGTTTGTTAAGTGATAGCTATTGAATTAGCATAGTGTTTATCTTACAAAATACCTATGATGCTCCCAAATTGACCATGAGAATCCAGATCAGATTTGCTTCAATGTTAGTTTTTCAATTGAGCAGGATATGAAGCTTATTTAGTAGTCGAAACACACAGAGTAGTAGAAAACAAGCAAATGTGAGAAACCATAGTGTTTAGCTCCTCAGGTTTTGGCTCCGAAGCGCCATTCCTGACCTGAGCTAATCAATCCCCTAGGCCCAAGTGAGCCATTAGTAGCCAAACGAAGTTGATGAACTCTCCACCTTTGCTAAGAAGCTCCATACGTGTCGGGCCGTCACAGTGTGATGCTGCGTGGAAGAGGAACTCCAACCACACTTTGCTAAGTGTCTTCCATTTGTCTTCTCCAAAATCTTTCTCCAGTCTCTGAACTTCTTTGGCCACTAAACTTGCCTCAAACAACACCGATTTGCTATGACTTCCTTTGACATCTCTTGGTTCGATGCTCGTATCAACCGACATAATCTTCTCACACGCTAATTTCACATTTCTTGAGTTTTTGATACCCGTCTTCTCGAACAATCTTTCAGCTTCCGCCAACGTGTCTCTGAATCTGATTTTCCCTATGCCAGCTACCTCTGACATCAGCTTGGGCTGCATGATCAATAGATACATCATGTAGTCCGAGAGGATTTTGCTCATCTCACGGTCATTGTGATACTCAGATGTATTGCACTTCTCTTTGGCGGAAGCTTCTTCTTGGTAACACAGCTCGGTGGCAATGTGCCAAACCAAAAGACTATGGTCGTAATCAACATCCGTCGTGTAACGCAACAGCATTTCATGATCTCCTATTCGCATCTTGGTGTCACTTGACGCCCAACCTGTTCTGGCTGAGGGTTTTGTTTTCGTATTCTCCAGGCTGTCTAGATTCTGGGACTTTCTTTTCAGCTCAGAAAATATGGAAGACCATAGGTTTCTTCTCAAGGGTTCACTGTGCACGGATCTTACCAGTCTTATCTCATGGAGGAGGTCCTTGATGCCCACGAAGTTGATCAAGCAGGTGCCAAGAAACACGAAAATGTAAGGTATGTGGAACCAAAACTCAACAAAACTCTTGAAGATGGTGACAATAGCACGAGCCACCTGGTTTTCTCCCGGCGATAGATTGATTAGTTGGTGGAAAACATGCTGGTGAAGATTGTGGAACCATCTGGCGATGTTTCCAGACCAAGTGTGGAGGATGGAGATGGCGTAATTGAAAGGGAAGAAGGTGATCTTCCATAAATGCTGGCACGTTCTATCCCTTGGGCTGTGGATCGTATCTGTATCTGCATTCGTGGAGTATGCGATGAAGTTGAACATTTTGATGCTTCCAGTCCATCTTCTGGGTTGAAACGGTGTGTTAAGCACTTCCTGCTGATGTTCCACACGATGCGTCTGCCTCTTCCACTGGAATAATAGGTCTGACACCGACTGTCTCTCGTTGGGGTCATCCTTTAGCCTTGAGAGGATGGCTGCTGTCCAGTCAGAAACCACGAGCATGTAGATGGATATAACATCCAGAGCCATGGCAACTACGAACAACGTGTAGGTGATCACTACGTCGGCTTTGTGAAAGTCTTGGATCTTATTGCGTGTACGATGGAAGAGGAAGAAGGCTGATAAAAGATATCCCACGGATAAATTCCGGCTCCCAAGTCCAACGACAGTATGAAGAACTGCGCTTTTAGTGTACAGGCCTTCGTAGATAAAATCGAGCTCAGACTCTATAATCCTCAGACCTTCTTCAGGTTCTACTCTCGATGAGCTAAAGAATGCTTTGCTCTCATCGCGCAGCTCTAAGCTGAAGATGTTATTGACCATAAGACTCTTGAAGTTATTAAAGAAGAAGAAAGCATACTGAAGAATCTCAAGGTCGGTGAAGTCTTTATCGGGAATCATGAGCTTCGGAGGTTTCAGGTGACCGGAATACTCCTTCATGTACATCTCAGAATCACGTACGGAATCCATATTTAGGTTCTTTGTTTGCTCGGTGTTGTCAAACCCTGAACTGGATGCCCATGATATCGAGCCACGGAACTTGTCTGAACTCGCGAGATACAACGCAATTGTTCTTTCCAGATACTTACAAGTCCCGGAAAGAAACAGCAGCACTATTATCTTCCCGAGCACATTGGGCAGAGATTGGACAACCACATAGACACCTGCAAGTGCCTGAAAGACAAGCCCAAGGAAATGCCTGTTCCAGAGAGCATTGTCTTCGAGGGAAAACGCAGTAATGGTGTCTGGTCCACCAAGGTGTATGAGCAAGAAAGCTGCCCACAAGGCGACGAGTTTCTTGTCTTTAGGAGGATCATTGGGTTTAGGGTCTTTACCTTGGTTCTTGGCAATCAATGCGACCGCAAAATTCGCAGACAAATCTGCCAAAAGATACGAGGACCACAATAGCAGGATCAGGCGCTTGCTGGGCTTTCGTTTCCTCAAGGGGGCAAAGAAAATGAGAATGATCTGAAGCAAGAGACTGGTGATCATCATTCCTCTGATATTCCATGTGTCCCAAACATCTTTGATGTGTTTGGGAATCACCTCCACCATTTTTCCAGCGTTTCCTGTCAAGAATGATACTGATCAGATCGGTTTCTGGAAAACTTGTTTCCTTTGTTGAATGCGTTTCTTTTGCTTTTGCCATTGACTTTTTACCCAACCCTTGCTCGGGAAGGGCGTAGGTCTTTGTTTAATATTTTTTTAGGTTTGTGGTATTATTCTACAAACGAACATTTCAAGATCATGAGATGCAAACTAAGCTAGATCAACAATATGAAAAAGGGGTTTTGTGTTTTTGGTTTTTGTAAAACATAAAGATATTAACAATGCAAAATATAAAGATAAATATTGTTGAAAGGAAACATTCGCAAATATTGTTGAAAGGAAACATTTGCACTCCACTGTGCTAATTTTGTGCATTAAGGTTATAGAAACTTGTCCGATATCCTGAATGCTACGGGATTTCAGCCTCCCAGTGATGACAACAGAAGTTCCAATAATCTTCTCAACCAAATCGCCTAAAGGCGTAATGCCTCCATCCTGACCGACTGCTAGCAGAGCTTTAGAAACTTCAACTGAAGGCTGAGGAGCGATGGGAATGGTCGGACTATCTTGAGAAGGCATCTCGCCGAGCAAGGATGGAGAATGCTGAGAAGCGATGGAAAGCTTATCGGTCGTCGGCCTATTTCGAGAAGCCATCTCGTCGAGCAAAGATGGAGACGAAAGGAGTCGCCTTTAAGATCGCCTCAAAGGGGGCGCGTGTGGAGGAGCAAGGGTGGATTCTCTTCCGACGCCCTAATCCTGTTTCTCTAAATGAATTTGTTTCCGGCAATTCATTTAAGAAGCCAGGACAAAAAAAGATACACAACTTAGTATGATTAGGATGACAAAAAAATCCGGCTCTTTCTCATGTAAAAAAATGTCAAAAAATTAGTATGATTTTGACTCAAAATTATATGATTATTTTCACATTATATAAAACTGGATGCACACGACATGGTTGCGACACGTATGATTTTTGTAATTCATAAGATCGTGACATGTGTTGACTTTAATTCTACTCATTGAGATCTTGACATGTGTGTTGGAGAAAAAAAAGTAAAAAAAAAACTATTTAAAAAATTTTGAAAAGGGAAAAGCTTATATTTGACATATTCCAACGGAAAAGTGTTCTTTGTTATAACAAAAAAGGAAAAAACGTTTTTGCATGACTCATATTCAAAGATAAAAATGTTCCATATTGTAATGGAGCAAAAAAACTGTAATATGTCTTACCAAGTTCTATATAATAAGCTATAATCTTCAAAACTTAATTGTGTGCTTCCTTCTTTTTTTTTCATCTCTCTAATTGTGTGCTTCCAATTTTTTTTCCCTCTCTCTCTAATTTAGAATAAGAAAAATTATATCCCCGAAAATTCAATAAAATAATGAAGATTATTTGACTCTAAATCAATTGGATCGAAATTGAAATTATTGTTATATTATAGTATAGTACGTGTTATTTGGAAGTGGAAAGTTAGAAATCCTAAAGAAAATAATATCCTTATGTGAGTGGATCTTCTATTACTTTATGAAAAAGGTAGTAACGAATATAGATATAAACAAATTTTTGTTTTTGTTTTAAACAGGAATACACAATTTAAGTTTTTGCGCATCTGCATTAAGTGTATCTCTTTGGGATTTTCTGTTTCTTGAAGCAGAAATGTCAAATCCATAGCATTATTTATAACAACTTCTAGCAATGGGACAGAAGGAAAAAAAACAGAGAATATTGTAAACATAGCCCTTGAGGGCCCAACGATAAAACAGAGCATCGCCAGAATACAAAGTGGGAGCATTTGAAACAAACAAATTCATGTCCGCACACACACAGGGAACAGAGTATATGATGAGGAAAAAGATCCAGGAACTGATTGCTTGATAGCTCGATCCTGGGCCAAACCGTTACTGAGTACTGAAAACAGAAGCAGCCGGATAAAATTGCAAAAGATTGTCAGACTTAGAAACTTTACAACAGGAACAGGAATAGGACATATCTTCATAACAATCCCGCAAATGGAAGCAGCCGAAAAAATTGGCAGTAGATTGTTATGGATTAAGATATTCATAACAAAACTACAGACAAAGGGATATGAAGACACGAAATGAAGAATTAGAACAAACTGCAGAGTAACAGTAACAACGCTAAAAGAAGCAGAGAATTGCAAACTGTAGAGTAATGACATTGCACTCACCGGATCACGAAGAGTTTTATATGAGCTATTCCTTCTTTTGAGTAAATTCGTTTGCGTTTTTCAGCTTTGGGCATTTGTCTTCTTTATATAACACCAGATTAGGCAGCGTAGCACCAATACTGGATAGCACAGGCAACTCAAAAAGGCACAGTGTGTGCAGTTTCGGCAGTTCGACTTCTTCAGCAAATACTTTCTTCAGGTTCTCACAAAACTTTATTTTCAGAACTTCTAGGCTGCTAGGCAGCTGAGATGCGTCCAGGAAAAGCGTTAAAATACTCGGACAGCAATCTAGGTTTAGTTTCTTTAGATTCTTGAAGCTGCTGCCGCTGCATATACTCTTCAACTGTTGAAGATTCGTTATTGACAAAGTCTCCAGGTCTCGGAGACGTTCCTCATCGACCCCAGAGAAAAGGATTTCTATGTCCCCGCACATCTCCAGCCAGCAACCTTTCACTGATTTCAAATCACTGAAGATAGATGAGAAACTTGCATCGCTGCTGTCCACAAAAGCCACAAACTCAGATTTAGCTAAGGTTTCCTTATCTTGATCCACGCCATTAGATCCTTGGATCTCTAGGACTTGTTGACAACTTTTGTTATCAACAAATGATCTTGCCTTCATATAGACATCCCTGTATATACGACCTTTGTAAAAATGTTCCATGCGGAAACCTTTCTTTCCAGGAAAAGCCCAAAGTTTATCCACTCTCCCTGACTCCTCTCTTGAGATTTCATGGATTCTCTCGACCTTGTCAGAAGCGTTAAGTCTCTCCTTTGTTACGACTTCCTTTACTTGGCTCCAAGTATCATTTTCAAACCTTCTTGAATCTGCTAGAATAAGGAGCTTCGAACAACAAATATTGCTCGTCTCTGGCAACTCTGGTAAGGTTTCTATTCTGGTGTCAGAGAGATTAACTTCCCGCAGGTAAGGCATGTCCTTAAAGGATCCCTCAATTTTATGCAACTTAGTACACCCGGACACATCAAAGACTTCAAGACTCGTGAGTCTCTTGATGTTTGGGAGAGCTTCTAGGTTGGGGATGTCCCTTAGGAGGAGTTGACTGAGACTGGATAACCCTGAGATGGTGGACGGCACTTTAGTAATCTTTGTGCCTGAAAGATTAAGAATTTTGAGTTTCTCTTTCTGCTCGAAGCAGACTTCCGTTATTTCCACTAAGCTGGTAGCATAAGAAAGATCTAGAATTTGGAGGCCCGACAAGGGCTTAAGATTGGGCAATCTTATCAAATTGCTACAGTTGTGCAATGAGAGCCGCGTCAAGGAGCCAAGCTTTTCACCCACCGCAGCATCATGAAATAAGGGAAGTCGTCTTATTTTGCTCTCTGAAAGGTCAAGGAGTTGAAGCTGTTGAAGATGACAAAAGGTTCGGTTTCTGCTTGTGTTTTCCTTCATGCCAAAGCAAGATTTTAGCATGCGTGCACCATGGATGTCGACCACCTCGAGCTTCTTTAGATTCTGTATGTCAGGCAAATCTTCCAATACAGGACAGTCCCTAAGGATGAGATAGCTAAGATTACTCAGTTGAGAAATGCTGGAAGGTAAAAATTTGATCCCAAGTCCAGAGAGGTTAAGACGTTGTAGTTGGGTCAATTCAAGAAAGAACTTATCAGAGATAGCTGTCAAGGAGCTAGCGCCGGAAACTTCAAGAACGTTTAGTCTACGTAGACAACAAAGCTCGTCGATATTTGACAGTAGATCAGAGTCCCTGATCACAAGAACTCGAAGTTTTTGTAGATTCGTTATAGACGGGATAAGAGGTTCCAATGTGGGATCGAAAAGACCAAGAACTTCGAGATTGAACATCTTCTCGAGAAACATATGAGGTCTTTCGCGGCGCAGGCGGTTTCCACTTACCAAGATAGTAAAAATGTCTTCTTCATTATTTGTTTGCACTGTTTTGATCATATCATCTATCTGGATGATTTTACGTAGACCTTTTTTCTGGTCACCACCATAAAGCGTAGAAAACCGGAGCCAAGATCTTCCTAAGAGCCCGAGATGCTGAAGATCGGTTAAATTGCTCATTGCCGTCTCAGGTGTAACCATATCATCCTCTTGCGTCTTCAGAATACCGCGGTTTATGAGCTCCACCAAGATATCATGACCATCCTTATAAGCCTTCTTAACAGATCGAACAGGATCAAAGTAGCCTTCAAGTATCCATTGTGTGATCAGGTCGCCGTAATCAACACAACCGTTGTGCTTAAAGAAGTCCAAACTATGCCAAAAACAATCAACGATGGCACTCTTCGATGTATGATCCGTGTCTAACAGCGCATAAGCAAGATGTAGAATAGGATTGTACTGTTCCACACTGCTCTCAGAACCACCATCTGTATAAGCTGGCCCACAGGGAAATAAAGCTTCTTTTAAAATCTCCTTTGCTTTTGGAGAAAAACTCTTGAAAGTGTTAGTAATGCAGTTTAAGGACTTGGCAAGCACGACTATTGCGGCGGGCAAACTCATACTTTTTCGCACCACAGAAGATGTCAATGCCTCACCAATCTTCCAATCACTCTGTAGGGACTCTAGCAAACGCCTTGCCTCATCACTAATAAGGGACTCAAAGAGATCTTGTAAATGATCCTTAGAAAGGGTTTCATGCAAAGCCTGTGACTCATCTGTGGTATGGAACTCAATTTCCCTGTGACGCTTTGTACCAGCATGCGTCTCGTGTGTGGCATGAGTCTCAGTTACCTCCTCACTCCTTGTATTATGTAGCTCAGTTTTCTCTCCACTATTTGTATCTTGTGGCTCGATTTCTTCATCACACTCTCTAGTGTTCCCATCATCTTCTCTTCTTGTGATAAGAACTTTTAGGCCCAAGTCATGTTTAAGGAAACTCTCAAGGCCTAAATCCTTCATCACCTTATCTTCACTAGTCTTGTACCCTTCATCATCGAGTACCAATAGAAGATAGGGCACCACTACAGCAGATGACGACTTGTTAGCATTTTTCTCAGCTGATCTCTTCCGTCTACTGAGCTCTGCATTTATCTTCTCCTTCAAAGCCTTTAAAAAGTCTTCCGACTTCTTGGCCTCCTTCTCCTTTATATCATACACTTCAATCTGGAAAGCTATGTTCTGATAAAGCGACGCTTCATCTTCAAACTTGTTGTTGAGATGCAACCACAGAGCCAAGTAGCAGATGCCTTTCTTAGTTGCATGTTTGCCTACCTTCCTTGCCAGTCTGGTCTTGCCGATTCCGGATCTCCCATTCAGCACAACTCTTTGTGGACCATCACCACCCAATGTATTCACTAGCCTCTCACACAACTTGAGATCCTTCATTTCTTGGCGCCCTCTAGCCGAATCCATTTCTGGTATATAAAACATATAAATATACATTATATATAGACTCTTTTCCCTTGAAGAAAATGGACAGTAATGATTAAAAAAAAAAAAAAAAAAACATAGGAAACCCAGCAAAAAGCATATAGATCTATGTATGTACGAGCGCAAGATTATCAATCATTTTCGAATGTAGGAGCAGTCATTGAGTCATTACTGATATCCGTCATGTACAATAAAATAGTTTGACACTATTAGGCGTACAAAATCAGAAAATTCAGAAGTGAAGATTAAGGAAGAGGGTAACCTCAGGGAATCTTTAACGAGCTCAGTGGAGGAGACAAGAAGAGATTTATCTGGAAATGTGTTAGTTTTTCTGGCGCTTTTCGTCGTTCTGATCTAACTGTACGAAGTCAACCTTTTATTTTTCTCTCTCTCCCTTGGTCCATCGTATAAAAGAATGACCTGCACGTTTGTCGACATTTAAAAATCCAAAAATATCAACAAAATAAAGAACTTGCTTAGTCTTATTCAAGGTCTTAAGCTTCCATTATCTCTCTTTTGGTGTGGCCTCTGAAGAGGAGGAGCTAAAATAAGGTATTATTGCATATTAGCTTTTCTTTTTCTTACATGATTTACTGATTGGTGGGTAGTGGAAAATTCTAAGCTTTTTATTTATTTTATTTTCAATTTGGCTGTTTACCTCTGGATGATTCTTGTTTGCTTTCAAGATTTGCAGGCAAGGGGAGTTCTATGTGTTTGCTTTGAGAGCTGGTGAAGAACCCCATTGCCCAAGGTGTCCATGTCATGGCTTCCCAGAACAACCCACATGCGTTTGAAGACAGTGATGATCCAAAGGTTTTAGCCCAACAGGTTTTGGAGATCGTTGAATGCTTGCACAAAGATCTGTCTTCGAAAGACTGTGAAAGGGATGTTATCTTAACTACTAGAGGCATCGACCACGAAGGTAGTGAGACTAATAACCCAAACGATCTTTCAGATGTTCTTCCTGTTTCCACTCATCTCTATGATAGCGCCCCGATTTCTAGCCTAATTCATCATCTCCGGCTGCTCAAAGAGAGGCTGATAAACCTGGAGGACCTTCGTGAATATATCGGAGGAGAGATGAGGAAACATTACTGTGACATTGATTTACTTTTCAGGAAAGCGAGTTTTGCTTCTCAAAATATCAATAAAGACGTTGAAGGTATCACCAGGAAGATCTCTGATCTGGTGGGAAAGGTCTCCTCGGTGCCTGACAAGCTGTCTAGACAGAAAGTATTTCATTCTCAGGAAGAATACAACCATAACGGAGATAATAATGGCAGAAGGTGTGATCACCTCCCCGGCATCCATACAAATGTGAGAGATCTCACCAAATCCGAGGCTTTCAGACAAGTGGAGCAGAAGTTTAAGGAGCTTGAGATGGACCGGAAGATCTGCCTTTTAAGTTTCGCTGTGTTCCCGGAGAACAGAGAGGTTCATAGAACGATGCTGAAGTATTGGTGGATAGGGGAGAGGATTCTGCCTGTTGAACGAGCTGAAGAAACTGTGAGGGAAGTTCTTAAGGAATTCACTGAGAAAAAGTTGGTCGAACCCGTAGAAGAGAGGCGCAAAGTGGCTCCAAGCAGCTATAAGATGACCCCTTTTGTGCATTCTTCAGTTGTTCATCTCTCAAAGGAGGTTGGACTTTTCGATATTTATCATCAAGGGCGTAAGCCAAGCATGAACAAGTCAGAGATGGGAAAGGTGTGCCTTGTGGAGGGGTCGTCAAACGAGAAAGGGGCAGGCCGAGCAAAAATGCGCCCATTTACGGATATCGGAACTGTGTTTAATGTTAATGAGAGGTACCCGGAATTCACATTCCAATGGTTCTCGGAGTATGGACCAGACAACAAATATATCAACCCGTTTCATGAACCGTCGTTCAAGTCACTCCATGTCTTTTACTTGGGGAGATGGGAAAGAACTCAGAAGCGATACATCCAGGTAGAAGATCCTAAGCTTCTATTACGTCTAAAGTTTATGAAGAACCTGAGAGTTCTAAGTCTTCAAGGGATCTCAACTATTAGAAGGCTGAGAAGTGCGTATTGTAAGAAGCTACCCAAGCTGATCGTCTTGGACCTCAGGGAGTGCTCTGAGCTGGCAAAACTTCCAGGAAAGATAGATTCACTCCAGAGTCTGGTCTACTTGGATATGACAGGATGTTACATGCTGGAATGGATTCCCATGAGGTTGGCTTCGCTGAACAATTTAGAGGTTCTCAAAGGCTTTGTGGTTAGTGACACCATCTATGAGGGTGTTGCGTGCACACTGAAATTGATGAGGAGGTTGAAGAAGCTAAGAAAGCTCAGCATCGAAATACACAGAGATGATCTCGGACTGCAGCAATTGATGGTGGATCTTGTACAGCTTAAAGCGTTGACAAGTTTGAAAGTGACATGGAGGAGGGATCTTAACATCATGCGTGCTGCCAAACCTGAGGATTTCACAGAGATTAAGAGTCTTCCTCATCAGTTAAAGAAACTGGACCTGCAGCGTTTTCCGGAGGAAGAACTTCCCACTTGGCTTCAACCGCGGAATCTTCTTCACTTGAAAAAGCTCCACATTGGAGGAGGAAGGTTACTCAAGGACTTCGGTGACTTTCCGGACAAGGCAACAAGATGTGCTGTTGAGATCTTACGTCTCACGTCACTCCCCAGGTTAAGGATTCGGTGGATAGAGCTGAAGCAACTTTACTTCCCAAATTTAACTTTTCTTGAGAAGTACGAGTGTCCCAGAGTTAGTCTTACTCCTTGCGATGGACACGGAATCTGGAGATCTGACCAAGACTGCTAGTGTTGTGCTCGATCTTAGGTCCAACGGTGTACGACAGTAATCTGATATATATTATATTCAGCAACAAGACGGTTTTGCTTTCTTAACTATGAGAAACTTGAGGAATAATGATTTTTTTCTTTCTTTCTTTAATTTTTATTTTGCGAGGGGTTTGTTCTATATATTAATAAGCGTTGCCTTGAATAACAGTCGGAGCTTGTAATGTACAAGGTACTTCGGTTCTTGTCCGAAAATACTTTGTATCGGCCTAGTCGACAATTTCTTCGTGGAAAAATGTTTTCTCTCAACTCCCACCGTCCCTAATAAAGGGAAAATCAATTTATGGTTAGAAAGATGGTGAATGTAAAAGAGATAACAGAATTAGTTTGACAACTAATATTAAGATTAAGATTCCAAAATGAACTATTTCATGTAGCTTCTTATCAAAACCGTTTTGACCAAAAGGAAATATATGTATCAAAACCAAACTTAAACAATGAAAGCATTTTAACCAAGAAAAAAAAAGATAAAAAAACAAACTTATTTACTTAACGATCACAACAACTCAGCAAGAAGACAGCGGAGACAATTGGAAATTTAATGCTTATATGGATCCAATGAAGAGATCCCCTTTTTCATCATCTTGTTTTTTTATTTCTTTTTTTAGCAACGTTTTAATATACTAGGGTAAGCTTTCTGTAAAAGCTAAAAATCTTTTATTCTATAACTAGGTGAAGACCCGCGTGTACACGCGGGTTTATATTTTGGTTATGTAATATTTGTTGTATTTTGGTCGTATCTCATCATCAGGCCTCACACAAAAGACCTCACACACAGTAAAATAAAGAGCATACACACAGCTACATAAACGTGAANTACATAACGAAAAAGTGAAAGATGTCAACCATAAGGTGCAATACATCACATAATTTCACGTCTCTTCTTCCTTT